>CAUYLG010065306.1:0-96074 GCA_963573385.1 Cacajao melanocephalus | reverse complement strand
CAAAAAATTGGCCGGGCATGGTGGCAGGCGCCTGTAATCCCAGCTGCTCGGGAGGCTGAGGCAGGAGGATGGCTTGAACCCGGGAGGCGGAGGTTGCAGTGAGCCGAGATTGCACCACTGCATTCCAGCCTGGGTGACAGAGCGAGATTCCATCCAAAAAAAAAAAAAATACACTGTTAAGAAAATGAAAATAGGCTGGGCACAGTGGCTTACGCCTGTAATCCCAGCACTTTGGGAGGCTGAGGCGGGTGGATCATGAGGTCAGGAGTTTGAGACCAGCCTGACCAACATGGTGAAACCCTGTCTCTACTAAAAATACAAAAATTAGCTGAGCATGGTGGTGTCCAACTGTAATCCCACTACTGAGGAGGCTGAGGCAGGAGAATCACTTCAATCTGGGAGGCAGAGGTTGCAGTGAGCCGAGATGGCACCACTGCACTCCAGCCTGGGTGACAGAGCAAGACTCTGTCTGAAAAAAAAAAAAAATGAAAATAGTCCAAGCACAGTGGCTCATACCTGTAATCTGAGCATTTTCGGAGGCCAAGGCAGTGGGATTGCTTGAGCCCAGGAGTTCAAGACCAGCCTAGGCAACATAGAGAGACCTCATCTCTACAAAAAAAAATTAAAAAGTTAGTGAGCTGTGGTGGCTTGCACCTGTGGTCCCAGCTACTCAGGATGCTGAGGTGGGAGAACCATTTAACCCTGGGAGGCTGAGGCTACAGTGAGCCGTGATTGTGCCATTGCACTCCAGCCTGGGTGACAGAGTGAGACCCTGTCTCCAAAAAAAGAGAAAATGAAAAGCTACTGTGCATAGTGGTGCACACCTATAATCACAGCTACTTGGGAGGCTAAGACAGAAGGATCTCTAGAGGCCAGCAAGAGTTTGATACCAGCCTGGGCAAACAAGCCCAATCTTTTGTTATTGTTCTGTTTTGGTTTGGTTTTGTGGAAATGGGTTCTCACTGTGTTGCCCATGCTGGTCTTTAACTCCTATGCTCATGCAGTTCTTCCACCTTGGCCTCCCAAAGTGCTGGGGACTACAGGTGTGAGCCACCATGCCAGCCCAAGCTGGTTTTAAAAAGATTTGAACAGATACCTCATCAGAAAAGATAGATCAATGGCAGATAAGTACATGGAATAAATTATTCATTAGGGAAATACAAGTTAAAACCATAATGAGAAATCATTATGTCTACTAGAATGGCTAAAATTTTAAAAACTGACAGTATCAAGTATTATCAAGGATGTGGAGGAAGTAGATCTCTTAAATATTGCTGGTAGGAATGCAGATTGGTACCATCACTTCGGAAAGCAATAAGGTGATTTCTTACAAAGTTATAAAACTAAAATTTACCGTATGATGTGGCATCCCACTGCTAGGTATTTACAAGAGAAATGAAAACATTTCCACAAAAAGACCTGTACATGAATGTTTATAGCTGCTTTATTTGTTTGTTTGTTTTTGAGGCAGGATCTCTCTGTTGCCCAGGCTGGAGTGCAATGGAGTGATCTCTGCTCACTCCAGCCTCTGCCTCCCAGGCTCAAACAATCCTACCTCAGCCTCTCAAGTAGCTAGGACCACAGGTATGCACCACAGGCATGCACCACCACGCTCAGCTAAGTTTTGTTGTTTTTGTTTTGTTTTGTTTTGTTTTTTGTAGAGACAGTGTTTTGCCATGTCGTCCAGGCTGGTCTCAAACTCCCGGGCTCAAGTTCCTGGGCCCACCTCTGCCTCCCAAAGTCCTGGGATTACAGGCATGAGCCACTGCATCCAGCCATATAGCAGCTTTATTTATGATAGCCAAAAATTGGAAACAGTCCAGATGTTCACCAGCTGATGAACAGATAAACAAGTCATGGTATATTTATACCATGGAATACTACTCAGCTATAAAAAGGAATGAATTACTAATACAACAATATAGATGAGTCTCAAAAGCATTATGCTAAGTGAAGGAAACCCAACACAAATAACTGCATCCTACATGCTTCCAGTATTATAAGGTTGATCACTGATGGCCAGGGCTTGAGGGAAGAGAATTGACTTGACTGCAAAGAGCCTGAGAGAACTTTTGGAGATGGAATAGAAAGATTCTGTGTCATGATTGTGGTAGTTGTTCATTCAGTTTCTCTAAACTCACTAAGGTAGACACTGGAAATTGCTGGATTTATTTATAAATTATACCTCAGGTTGGGCGCAGTGACTCATGCCTGTAATCCCAGCACTTTGGGAAGCCAAGGCAGGACCGGGAACTTGAGCCCAGGAGTTCGAGAACAGCCTGGGCAATATGGCAAAACTCCATCTCTACAAAAAAATACAAAAATTACTCAGAGGTGATGGTGCACTCCTATAGTCCCAGTTACTCTGCAGGCTAGGGTGGGAGTATGGCTTAAGCCGGAGAGGCGGAGGTTTCAGTGAGCCAAGATCAAGCCACTAGTCTCCAGCATGGATGATAGAGCCAGACCTTGTCTCAAAAATAAGTAAATAAATAAAATCTCAGTAAAGCAGGGGCTTTTTGTTTTTTTAGGTTAGCTATTTGGCCTTTGGGGTTCTGAAACTCCCACTCAGAAGGATCCATTTTGTGACCCTTATAAAATAAGTGAAATCATTGATTTCTATTTCAGAGACGGAGGAGATGGGTGATGAAGAAGTTTTCTCCTGGTTGAAGTGTGCAAAAGGACAGTCCCACGAACCAGAGAATCTCATGCCCACACAAATTATTCCTGGCACAGGTAAGGAAATTCCTTTTTTAGATTTGGTGGAAGAAATGTTTTTAGTTGAGATAGCCATACAACATAAAAATTTTGAAATGTTTTATCTTAGCCTGATTTTTTCTTTTAAGCATCATCAGATTTATTTATTTATTTATTTTATTTATAAGATGGGGTTTCACCATGATGCCCAGGCTGGTCTTGAACTCCTGTCCTCAAGTGAGCCACCGCGCCCGGCTGCATCATCAGATTTCTCTGAGAATTTGGATTTTTATTATTATTGTTTTTGTAAGAGACATGGTCTGCTCTGTCATCCAGGCTGGAGTGCAGTGGTGTGGTCATAGCTTTCTGCAGCCTTGAATTCCTGGCCTCAAGAGATCCTCCCTCCTTGACCTCCCAAAGTGCTGAGAGTAAAGGCATGAGCAACTGTGCTCAGCCAAATTTGGATCTTACGATGTGTTTTAGTGTGCATGTGGCCACTGCACACTCTACTCCCCATTTCTGATCAGAGGAACTGATTTTGTTTCCAGATATCATTTCACATTCCTGTGGTTGGCTGGAACTTATTCTTTATAAATTATACCTCAGGTTGGGTGCAGTGACTCATACCTGTAATCCCAGCACTTTGGGAAGCCAAAATGAAAAAGCCAGTGCCTAAGCTTTCAGAAAGACTTCTGGTTTTAGGCTTGTAAAACTCCAGCTAAAATGTTTACACTCTTGAACACTAAAGAATCTACCCCTAGAGTTTCTCCTGGAGGACACCATGTTAATGTTTACTAGACGAGGGAAAGGAGTGTAGCTTAGTGCTTAAAAGTAACAGAACTTTAGGGGTAGATATACCTGGACTAAAGTGTTTAAGTGTTTCCGTTTACCAGCTTTCTGTACTTGAGCAAATGACCTAACTTCTCTCAGTCTCGGTTTGATCATCAAAAATTGAAGTTAAAAGCAGCTACCTGGCTGAGCACGGTGGCTCACACCTGTAATACCAGCACTTTGGGAGGCCGAGGTGGGCGGATCACAAGGTCAGGATATTGAGACCATCCTGGCTAACACAGTGAAACCCCGTCTCTACTAAAAATACAAAAAAATTAGCCAGGCGTGGTGGCACTAGCATGTAGTCCCAGCTGAGGAACATAGTGAGACCCTATCTCTTTAAAATAATAATAATAAAAAGAATGTGAGGACCTCAATATAGATTCGTGCCACTGCACTCCAGCCTGGGTGACAGAGAGAGACTCTGTCTCAAAAAAAAAAAAAAAAGAGCTACCTTACTGAAATGTGGTAAAGATTGAGAAAGATAATGTAAAGAAGACTCTTAGCACAATATGTGGCATATACGAGTATTCTGGTGTTATTTTTATTGTTACCTTTTTTCCCAGCTCTTTACAATATTGGAGACATGGTACATGCTGCCCGGGGCAAGTGGGGAATTAAAGCAAACTGCCCGTGTATCAGTCGACAGAACAAATCTGTGTTGAGACCTGCCGTCACCAATGGGATGTCACAGGTAAACTGGTGTGAGTGGGTGTAACTATGTGAAGCTTAAATTTTTTTGTACCAGGAAATACCCCCTTTTCAGCTCTGTTATGCCAGGCTACTATAGGATTCCTGGGGAATTAGGGGATGGGGAAGCCTTTCTAAAGAGAGCTCAAAGAACTTTACTCAAAGGATTATTTAATTACTCCTGATTGGTACAGTTTCTCTTCATTCATCTTTTTTTTTTTTTTTGAGGCAGAGTCTTGATCTGTTGCCAGGCGCCAGGCTAGAGTACAGTGGCGCAATCTTGGCTCACTGCAACCTCCGCCTCACGGGTTCAAGCAGTTCTCCTGCCTCAGCCTCCTGAGTAGCTGGGACTACAGGCACGCGCCACTACAGCCAGCTAATTTTTGTATTTTTTTAGTAGAGACAGGGTTTCACCATGTTGGCCAGGATGGTCTCGATCTCTTGACCTCGTGACCCGCCTGCCTCAGCCTCCCAAAATGCTGGGATTACAGGCGTGAGCCACTACGCCCGGCCTTCATTCATCTTTAAACCAGTTCAAGGTTGACTAATAGCACAAAGAGATTCTTAGCATCTTGTCAAAATGTATACCTCAGGGTTTTTGTATTGGTAAAGAATATAGAAGAGGTTGCTAAGAATACTGCTGGTCTTCTTGAGTCTTATCTGAGATGATACATGGTCCCTATCACTGGATTCATCTCAGATACAGAAGACAGAAATATGAAGATTGGTTCACTGAGTTGGGTTCAGAGGCGATGGTTTTCACATTGCTTTGTCAGTTTTTGTTTTGAGACAGTCTCACTCTGTTGCCCAAGCTAGAGTGTAGTGGCGTGATCTTGGCTCACTGCAACCTCTGCCTCCCGGGTTCAAGTGATTCTCATGCCTCAGCCTCCTGAGTAGCTGGTATTACAGGCATGTGCCACCACACCCGGCTAAGTTTTGTATTTTTAGTAGAGACAGAAGTTTCACCGTGTCGCTCAGGCTGGTCTCAAACTCCTGACATCAAGTGATCCGCCCACTTCGGACTCCCAAGATGCTGGGATTATACGCGTGAGCCACCGCACTTGGCCTGTTTTTTTGTTTTGTTTTGTTTTTGTTTTTTGACAGAGTCTCACTCTGTCACCCAGCTGGAGCTCAGTGGTGCAATCTTGACTCACTGCAACCTCCGCCTCCTGGGTTCAAGTGATTCTCCCGCCTTAGCCTCCTGAGTAGCTGGGATTACAAGCATGCACCACCATGCCCAGCTAATTTTTTTGTATTTTTAGTAGAGACAGGGTTTCACCATATTGGCCAGGCTGCTCTTGAACTCCTGACCTACAACCAACTGCTTACATTCCAAGGCCTTTCTGGCAACACTGCTATAACATATTGTTGATGATAAGAGGCACAGGGATTAATGCTGAGGGGTCTCAAGATATATTTTCAGTAGAGTTGACCATATAGAATATGTAAATACTCTAGATAGAGCAAATTATTTGGAAAAATCAATAATAGAGTAATAAACATTTATTTAGCATTTATGTGTGTCCGAACCATGCTAAGCCTTTTGCATGTACTATGTTATGTAATCCTAAGAACAGTACTATGGTCATTTAAATTACCAATTTGCCATTGTATAAATTGTGTCAGACATTCTAAGTCTTTATTCTAGATTGCAAACTTCAAGGCTTGTTCAATGATCACAGAACGTAGCCTGGTTTCTGGCATGTTTTATGACTCAATAAATATATTTTGAATTAAAGAATGTATGAAATGTCAGTTTACGGGACAGATAATTCTTCCCAGACCTATTTAGTATGTGAAGCCATTACTGGTCGTGTTGTCAAGGACAGCACTCTAATCATGTTGACCTTCTGTGTTTTAGCTTCCTAGCATAAACCCTAGTGCCTCTTCTGGAAACGAAACTACCTTCTCAGGCGGAGGAGGACCAGCAGCAGTAACAACTCCAGAGCCGGACCATGTTCCCAAAGCTGACAGCACTGACATCAGATCTGAAGAGCCTTTGAAAACAGACAGTTCGGCATCAAATAGCAATAGTGAACTGAAAGCCATCAGGCCTCCTTGCCCTGACATGGCTCCACCCTCCTCCGCCCTGCACTGGTTGGCAGATTTAGCAACCCAGAAGGCTAAAGAAGAAACAAAAGGTGAGATGCATACAAACCTCTGCTCTGCCTGTGGTTGAACTCAAGAGTTTGTTCCAGGATTCTTTGAACTCACACATTACCTTCCACATTTATGAAACATGCCACTTGCTTTCTCTGGCTGATCACATAAAAATGAAGGACTGTCTTTCAATTTCTTTCTAGAAGTGGAGCGTCTCTAAAAAGGCACATGCCTGGGCTCTACCCTGCCTACCCTAGATCTCCTTAGTCACAATTTATACAAGGTTTTGTTTTTTTTTTAGAAGCAGTTTCGCTCTTGTTGCCCAGGCTGGAGTACAATGGTGTGATCTCAGCTCACCACAACCTCTGCCTACTGGGTTCAAGCGATTCTCCTGCCTCGGCCTCCCAAGTAGCTGGGATTACAGGCATGCACCACCACACCTGGCTAATTTTTTTGTATTTTTAGTAGAGACGGGGTTTCTGCATGTTGGTCAGCCCGGTCTCGAACTCCTGACTTCAGATGATCTGCCCACCTTAGCCTCCCAAAGTGCTGGGATTACAGGCGTGAGCCACTGTGCCCGGCCACATACAGGGTTTTTAACAAGATTCTCAGATGGTTCTGTTATACAGCCAGGATTGAGAGCTAGACTTAGAGCAGAAGTTTTCAATGGGCACAAGAATCACCTGGGAAATGGTTTAAAATACAGATTCCTGTGCCCTACCTGGAACTATGAAATCAGAATCTCTGGGGGTAATGATCTCCATTTTTGAAAAGCACTCCAAGTGACTTCAGTACAGGTATTCTGGAGATCCACTTGAAACACTGTCTTAGAAAGTAAGGGAGATGAAAGATGAATGAGAACAAAAGCAAGTTTGAAATTCAGATTTGGTAAAGAAGTAGTAGGAGAGCTTCTCCTTGGCTGTGAGACCTCTTGTAATTATAGCTTGTCAGGCTTGACCCAAACAGAGCATACACAGTTTGGGGGGTGCAGGGGAAGGGAGAGAATCTTTCCTTCCCACGTGACTGATTTTTAGGAGTCAATTGTGTGCTGGGTATTACTTTTTGTACCTAATGCTGTTCCCGGTTATGTTTTTACAGAAGCAGGGTCCCTGAGGTCGGTGCTCAATAAAGAGTCTCATTCACCCTTTGGGCTGGACTCATTCAACTCCACTGCAAAGGTCTCTCCGTTGACCCCAAAGCTTTTTAACAGTCTGTTGCTGGGTCCCACTGCCTCCAACAATAAAACCGAAGGCTCTAGCCTTCGAGACCTCCTTCACTCCGGGCCTGGAAAACTTCCTCAAACCCCTTTGGACACAGGCATACCTTTTCCCCCGGTCTTCTCTGCATCCTCAGCAGTAAGTGTCCTCTCTGCAACTCTAGCCTTTGCTGCCTTTCCATGAAAGAACCGTCAGAAATCTGATAATTGGGTTAGAGGGCACATGAGTGATTTGTGTTCTCTACATTGTCAAGCTGACAGGGTCTCTCTTTAAAGTTTTGGGAATGTTTGAGATCTTTTTAAGTAGTGAACCTTTTGTACCATGTTAAGAAGTCAGTAAAAGTTAAGAATTTGAAGTTTTTCAGTCATCAGCAGAAAAGTTAATACAATGATTGCTTGATTTTCTTGATAATAGCAGGTGTTAATTTTTTTTTAACCTGGATAGTACATTTGTATTATATTCTCTTGGATATCTAATAGATATCTGAAACCATTAATGCATGTAAGCCTGAACTCCTGATCTTCTGATCATAAGCCTGCTTCTCCTTAGTTTTCTCTTACTGGTCAGTGGCATCTCTGTCCTTCTGATTGCTTGCACCAGAAATCTTAGAATCATTTGGGAATCACCTGTCTTACCTTTCATATCTAATTTGTTAACACATCCTTTCAAATTTGATCTTCCAACTATATTCAGAATCCACTTATTTTTCATCAGCTCTATTGCCTTCTCTCTGGTCTGAGCCAACATCTTGCCTAAGTTTTCCTTACAGGTCCCCTTGTTTCTGCCCTTCACAATCAAAATGTATTTGCTTTTTTTTGAGACGGGGTCTTGCTCTGTTGCCCAGGCTGAAGTGTAGTAGCTATTCACGTGCATGATCCCACTACTGATCAGCACGGGAGTTTTGACCTACTCCGTTTCCAACCTAGGCTGGTTAACCCCTCCTTAGGCAACCTGGCGGTTTCCCGCTCCCAGGAGGTCACCATATTGATGCTGAACTTAGTGCGGACACCCGGTCGGCATAGCACAGTACAGCCCAGAACTCCTGGACTCAAGAGATCCTCCAGCCTCAGCCTCCCGAGTAGCTGGGACTATAGGCACGTGCCACCACACCCAGCCAACAATGTATTTTCAACACAGTAGCTAGAGTGGTCCTTTTAAAATATAAGTCATCCCACTGGCAGCTTTTTATTGAGAAATAAAAATTTTAAAAGAATGAAAAGAAAAAAAAATAATAAAATAAGTCAGATCATATCACCCCTGTCTGAAATCCTCCAAGGGCTTCCTCTTTCTCTCATAAGATGAGCAGAGTCCTTATAGTGCTTACAGATGAATAGAATACGCACCTGGACTATGAGGCTGTAGCCTTATCTGTTCCTCTTCCCCTCACCTCTGTGACTTCAACTACCACACTCTGTCCTGTTCACTCCATTCCAGCCACACCCACCTTCTTGCTGTTCTTTGAACCTGGCCAGGCATGCTCCATCTTCAGGGCCTTTGCACTTGTTATTTCCTCTACCTAGAATTTCTTTCCCATGTAACCCCCTTGCATGCTTCATCATCAGTTCCCTTGCCTACCTCCTGAAATGTTACTCTCAGTAACCCTTTCTTTGTACATCACCCTTTCTAAAATTCCATCACACTGTCACCTCTGCACATAGCTATTTTCCCTGCTTTGTTTTTTTCATAGCACTCATTACCATCTGACCTATTATATGTTTTATTTTCTGTCTCTTGCCTCTCCTAAAGGCATTTTTTCCTGTTTTATTCTATAGTATATCCCTAGGGCCATGTGTTTGATCCAGTCATGTTTAGTAAGCCTTTATTGAATGAATGCATTCCCAAGGTACAACATCTAAAAGACAGAAAAGAGGCAGGGCACGGTGGCTCATGCCTGTAATCTCAGCAATTTGTGAGGTTGAGGCGGGCGGATTACCTGAGGTCAGGAGTTCAAGACAAGCCTGACCAACATGGAGAAACCCCATCTCTATTAAAAATACAAAATTAGCTGGGCCAGGTGGTGAGCGCCTGTGATCCCAGCTACATGGGAGGCTGAGGCAGGAGAATCGCTTGAACCTGGGAGGCCGAGGTTGTGATGAGACAAGATCATGCCATTGCACTCCAGCCTGAGCAAAAAGACTGAAACTCCGTCTCAAAAAGAAAAAACAAACGCAGCCGGGCACAGTGGCTCACACCTATAATCCCAGCACTTTGGAACACTGAAGCAGACAGATCACTTGAGGTCAGGAGCTCGAGACTAGCCTGACCAACATAGCAAAACCCTGTCTCTACTAAAAAAATACAAAAATTAGCCAGGCATGATGGCACATGCTTGTAATCCCAGATACTTGGGAGGCTGAGGCAGGAGAATTGCCTGTACCTGGGAGGCAGAAGTTGCAGTGAGCCGAGATCGCACCACGCACTGGGCAAGAGAGGGAGAATTGTCTCAAAAAAATAAATAAGGCTGGGTGCGATGGTTCACGCCTATAATACCAGTACTTTGGGAGGCTGAGGCAGGCGGATCACCTGAGGTCCGGAGTTCGAGACCAGCCTGGTCATCAACATGGTGAAACCCCATCTCTACTAAAAATAAAAAATTAGCCAGGTATAGTGGCACGTACCTGTAATTCCAGCTACTGGGGAGGCTGAGGCAGGAGAATCGCTTGAGTCTGGGAGGTGGAGGTTGCAGTGAGCCAAGACTGCGCCACTGCACTCCAGCTTGGGCAACAGAGTGAGACTACAACTCAAAATATTAATTAATTTAATTAAAGATAGAAAAAAGGTTTTGAGTGCAAAGTTTCCTTCACACCCTTGCCTCCCAGCTGCCTCGAGATATTATCATCTATATGCTTTCCTCATTTTATACAAATGTTCTACATCTTGTTTCTCTAATTTTCAGTTTATATGATCGCAAATCATTTCAAATGAATACATAAATATGTGTCATATTCTTTTTTTATTTTTTATTTTTTTATTTTTTCAAAAAGACAGGGTTTCACCATGTTGGCCAGGCTGGTCTTGAACTCCTGACCTAAGGTGATCCGCCCGCCTCGGCCTCCCAAAGTGCTGGGATTACAGGCGTGAGGCACCACGCCCAGCCAGTCATATTCTATTTTATGATTGATGGCTGAAACATGATGAATTATGGGTGATTGAGCCCTATATATGTGGGTGATTGTTTCTCTTTTGGATAAGTAACTTTTTTTTTTTTTTTTTGAGAAGGAGTCTCACTCTGTTGCCCAGGCTGGAATGCAGTGGCACGATCTCAACTCACTGCAACCTCCGCCTCCCGGGTTCAGGCAATTCTCCTGCCTCAGCCTCCCAAGTATCTGGGACTACAGGCACATGCCACCACAACTGGCTAATTTTTGTATTTTTAGTAGATACAGGGTTTCACCATGTTGGCCAGGCTGGTCTCGAACTCCGGACCTCAGGTAATCCACCCGCCTAAGCCTCCCAAAGTGCTAGGATTACAGGTGTGAGTCACTGCACCTGGCCTGGATAAGTAACTTTTAAAAAGCAAACAAAACAATTACTTTGGGTACTGTTTTATGTATATTTGCTCATCATACCGCCAGTTCTTTTTCTGATTCTTCATGATGTTACATGATTATACACACTTTATAGAGACAGGGATTAGTAATACTGTAAGCATAGGATTATCCAGTTTATAAAAGCTCCCCTACCTTTAGTTTTGTGACCTTAGGTATGTCACTTTTGTCTCTGGGCCTGAGCTTTCCCATCAGCTGAAACAGGTGAGTGATTCTCAGTGGGATAGTAGTGAAGGAAAAATTGGAGAGTCAGAGACTGCTTTCAGAATATACAGTTCCTCTTGGACACTCTGGTACACCCTTCATTGAGGTGCTCCCTGCCTTGACAAAGTCACTTCAGTTACTTAATTGAAGTATTGTATCCCTTGGGCCTGCTGATTAGGAAAAATTTAGAACCCTCAAACTAAATGATCTTTCTCACTCAGTTACAGCATTTGATGATCCCTGCAGTCTACATGCATGTGTGCTTTGTACACTGAATGGCTGATGCCAAAGGTATTTCTTAGGACTCACATCTCTCAAGGCAAAAGGGATCTTTCTATACTTTCCTTTCTTACCTAATTGTTAAGGTAAAATATGAAGGATAAAGGAATTTAAGATGTTGACTTATTAGCCCCTTCCAATTGTAAAGGACATTTTCATAACTTTTGTAGAATTTAATCAGATAGGTCAGAACTACTTGTGAACACAACTGTGAGACCGTTTTTGGAATGCCATTCTCATGGTGCTTCAGTCACGCTTACCTAATGGATTTGTGTCTGGCAGGGAGTGAAGAGCAAGGCCAGCCTACCCAACTTTCTTGACCACATCATTGCCTCAGTGGTAGAAAATAAGAAAACCTCAGATGCTTCAAAGCGGGCCTGCAACTTGACTGATACCCAGAAGGAAGTGAAGGAAATGGTGATGGGGTTAAATGTGCTAGATCCTCATACTTCTCACTCCTGGCTCTGTGATGGGAGGCTTCTGTGTCTCCATGATCCCAGCAACAAAAACAATTGGAAAATCTTCCGGGAGTGTTGGAAGCAAGGTCAGGTAAGCAAGAACAAGTCATTCCAAGGGCCAGCTGTCTGCCTGCCTACCACAGCTACCTGGACAATTCCAGGTCTCTCCTTTTGCCAGGGAGATTTAGACATAGTGAGGTTATTGTAATAGCCTTGCTACTTCAAGTTGTCTTGGGTTTTTAAAAGCAAGGAGATGGCTGGGCATGGTGGCTCACGCCTATAATCTCAGCACTTTGGAAAGCCAAGGCAGGCAGATCATCTGAGGTCAGGAGTTCAAGACCAGCCTGGCCAACATGATGAAACCCCATCTCTACTAAAAATACAAAAAAAAACTAGCTGGGCGTGGTAGTGGGCGCCTGTAATCCCAGCTGCTGAGGAGGCTGAGGCAAGAGAATCACTTGACCCAGGAGGCAGAGGGGGCAGTGAGCCAAGATTATGCTGCTGAATTCTAGCCTGGGCGACAGAGCAAGATTCTGCCTCAAAAAAATAAATACATAAAAGCAAGGAGAGTCCTAAAAACACACCATGCATCCTCTTGTTTCTAAGCTATGTAGTTCTCTGTTCTTAAAACGGCAGTTGAAATTTCTGTTAGGTGGTGATCTGGTATTGATAACACCGTTAGAGAAAAATCCTTAAGTGTGATTTTAACATGGGGTGGAGGAGAGTTTAGAGGTAGATAGTACTTTTTCTAGGTAAATGTTTTAAGGTCACACAAGTTTTTTGATAGTGTGATTAACAATCCCTAGTTTGAAAACTTTAGCAGGTGTTGAGGAAGGGGGAGCTCATGGATGGAATTGTCACTTTCAGCATGAGGACGTATTCTCAAATCTCAAAGTTGCACTTGTCAGCTATTTGTCCTCTCACCTTGAAACAGTGGCAGGTATTAGGGCCACAGAAGTGATTTCCCCAGGGTGAGAATCAAGCATAACAATGGAGTAGAAGCATTTGCTTTCACTTTAGTTGACATGTGGAAATCCATGCATTATAAAACTGGGAAAGAATAATAGAGCTTTCCTGGAGAAGAGGAGGCCCTCCTCAGGAAACCCTCCTTTCTCAGCCCTAGACCTGGAAGTTCTTCCTAGTTTGCTCTGATTGGGATATTTTTGTTTTCATAGCCAGTGCTGGTTTCGGGGGTACATAAAAAGCTCAAGTCTGAGCTCTGGAAGCCAGAAGCCTTTAGCCAGGAATTTGGAGACCAGGATGTGGACTTGGTGAACTGCAGGAACTGTGCCATAATTTCCGATGTGAAAGTTCGGGATTTCTGGGATGGTTTCGAGATCATATGCAGTAAGTAGCTTTCATACCTAGTTCAGTAATAGCAAACTGGGAAATAAACATCTATATGCCCAGCTCTGCCTTTGAATAATAAATTATATTCTGGAGCATAATGGGGACTTGAATAAATAAATACATACATACCTACAGCCAGCCAGGCGCAGTGGCTCACTCCTATAATTTCAGCCCTTTCAGAGGCTGATGCATGGATCTCTGAAGTCAAGAGTTCCAGACCAGACCACTCAACTTGGTGAAACCCTGTCTCTAGTAAAAATACAAAAATTAGCTCGGCATGGTCGTGTGTGCCTATAATCCCAGCTACTCAGGAGGCTGAGGCAGGAAAATCACTTGAACCCAGGAGGTAGAGGTTACAGTGAGCGAAGATGCCACCACAAATAAAACCAAATTAAGGCCAGGTGTGGTGTCTCTACTAAAAAAAAAAAAAAATTAGCCAGGTGTAGTGACAGGCACCTGTAATCACAGCTACTTAGGAGGCTGAATCAGGAGAATCACTTGAACCTGGGAGGCAGAGATTGCAGTGAGCCAAGATCACGCCATTGCACTCCAGCCTGGGCAGCAAGAGTGAAACTCCATCTCAAAAACAAAAACAACAACAACAAAAAACAAATTATACCCACTTGGTGGGGTTCTGCCCTGGTGCCAACCATGTAGTTTACATGGCAATCACATGACTCCCAGAGCATGCCTAGGCTTAAGCATATGATTCCATGGGCTGTACAGAGCACTTTCCCTCTGAGGAAGGGGGACAGGATCCCTGTAAGATGGAAAAATATGACACATACTAAAGTAGTGAGTAAGGAAAACAAAGCACACCTAGTCCATTACGGGAGTTTACAACTCTGAAATAAGAGGTTAGTCTCCTAGGCCAGGTGCAGTGGCTCACGCTTGTAATCCCAGCACTTTGGGAGGGCGAGGTGGGTGGATCACCTGAGGTCAGGAGTTCAAGACCAGCCTGGTCAACATGGTGAAACCCTGTCTCTACTAAAAATATAAAAATTAGCCTCTCATGGTGGCGGTTGCCTGTCATCCCAGCTACTCAGGAGGCTGAGGCAGGGAGAATCGCTTGAACCTGGGTGGTGGAGGTTGCAGTGAGCTGAGATCACGCCACTGCACTCCAGCCCAGGCGACAGAGCAAGACTCCATCTCAAAAAAAAAAAGATAAGAGGTTAATCTCCTAAAACTTTGTCACTGTTGAAAATCAGACAGCAGCCAAACCAGCAGATGTTTGTGGAAGTATTCTCTGTCTTACAGAACGACTACGGTCAGAAGATGGGCAGCCAATGGTGCTCAAACTCAAGGACTGGCCTCCTGGGGAAGATTTTCGAGACATGATGCCAACCAGGTTAGTGACCTGCAGTGGTGTCATCTTCAGAAGCCATCACAAAGTAATCACAGAAAAGTGAACTTTGTCTCTTGGCTTTCTTCCCTGATAACAAGCTAAGTCATCTTTCCTGCACTTTTATAGGTTTGAAGATCTGATGGAGAACCTTCCTCTGCCAGAATATACCAAACGAGATGGCAGGCTCAATCTGGCCTCTAGGCTACCTAGCTACTTTGTAAGGCCTGATCTGGGCCCCAAGATGTACAACGCCTATGGTATGAGGGAGAGACTAAAATTGCTCTTTTGGGGGACTGTTGTTCTTATTTCAATTATAGAGGGAGATCTGTGGTCACTGTCAGGTGTAGAGATGATTTCAGGCAGGTGCTGGAAAAGTGAATACTATCCAAGATAAGTTAATAATACGTTTGCTTTTGTCCTACTGGTTTTCATAACATCCATGTAGGCCCAGACCATAAGCTTACATGTCTCCAGTTGTGAGGAAGTTTCCTGTCAAAAACTCTACCCAAGGAGCCATATTCTTGAGTCTAAAAAGACTTGACAAAATAATAATGAAGAGGTCTGGGTGCCATGCTATCCACCCAGTGCTTTGTGAAGGCCAGTGATGACCTAAATTACAGTGAAAGCTCAGCTGTATCTGAATATGCCTAATGCCCATATCTGGTTTTCTTTTCTTTTCTTTTTTTTTTGAGACAGAGTTTCACTCTTATTGCCCAGGCTGGAGTGCAGTGATGCAATCTTGGCTCACCACAACCTCCGCCTCCCAGGTTCAAGTGATTCCCCTGCCTTAACCTCCCAAGTAGCTGGGATTTACAGGCATGCACCACCATGCCCAGCTAATTTTTGTATTTTTTTAGTAGAGATGGGGTTTCTCATGTTGATTAGGCTGGTCTTGAACTCCTGACCTCAGGTGATCCGCCTGCCTCATCTTGCCAAAGGGCTGGGATTACAGGTGTCAGTCACCACGCCCAGCCTGTTTTGTTTTTCATGAAGAGATCGTTTTTTTTGGAGGTAGATTTTGTTCAGTGGCCAAACAGTGTCAATGAGAAATCAGTCTTAAAACAGTATAAAAGAGATGAGAGTGATTTGTTAATAAACAGACTTCACTCTCCTAAAATTAGGAGAGTGAAGTCTTGGGCTGGGCGCGGTGGCTTACACTTATAATCCCAATACTTTGGGAGGCCGAGGCGGGCGGATCATGAGGTCTCAGAAGTTTGAGCGCAGCCTGGCCAACGTGGCAAAACCCTGTCTCTAGTAAAAATACAAAAATTAGCCGGGTGTGGTAGCACGTGCCTGTAATCCTAGCTACTAGGGAGGCTGAGACAAGAAAATTGCTTGAACCCAGGAGGTAGAAGCTGCAGTGAGCCAAGATCACACCACTGCACTCCACCCTGGGTGATAGAGCGAGACTCCATCTCAAAAGAAAGAACACCCTTGAGCATGTTTTCAGATGTAGTGTTGATGTACATTCTTCCGAATATTGGCGCTTCACCTTGCGTATTTTCCTTTCTCCTTTAGGATTGATAACAGCAGAAGACAGAAGAGTTGGTACAACAAATCTACACTTAGATGTGTCTGATGCGGTTAATGTGATGGTGTATGTTGGGATTCCCATCGGGGAGGGTGCTCATGATGAAGGTATAATTTCTAGAACCCACTGCTTCAGAATGGTTAGGCTTTGTCTTGGGAATACAGTTGGATGTTTTCATCCTTAGGGCCAGTGGCTTTTCTTTTTTCTTGTTTTATTCCCCTAGTAGCCTTTTCTTGTTTCTTCTAGTCCTGATGGGAAGTGGGTGCCCAGTGGATGTTGCTAGATAAAGGGGAAGATTCTAGTAGAGAAGAGTACTACTTTGTGTATCTTTGACCAGAGTCTTTCTAGAAATGCTGCCCTTTTCCACTTTGTAGCTTCACAAAGAGGAATAAAGAAAGGGCAAACAGAGTTCTGACCTGACCTATCAGTCAGGTCAGCTATGGAATGACAGATGATAAAGCCAAGACCTTCATAGAAATGAAGCATAAAAGTGATATTTTTAAATGCAAATGAAGTACACTGTATTTGCACTTTCTGCCATCTCAGTGTTAAAATTAGTATATATTCATTATGGAAATTTCAGAAAAAGGAGATACTTTTGTTTTTAAAGAAAACAAGTAACTCATAATCTCAAGGTTTGGGGTAATTTCTTTTTTTTTTTTTTTGAGATAGAGTCCCGCTATGTTGCCCAGACTGGCTTCAAACTCCTGGGCTCAAGTATTCCTCCCACCTCAGCCTCCCAAGTAACAGGGCCTACAAGCAAGGCCACTATGCCTGGCTTTACATTTGCCTTTCTTTTTTCCTTTTTTTTTTTTTTTTTTTAGACAGAGTCTTACTCTTTCACCCAGGCTGGAGTGCAGTGGCATGATCTTGGCTCACTACAACTTCTGGGTTCAAGCTATTCTCCTTCCTCAGCCTTCCAAGTAGCTGGGATTATAGGCATGTCCCACCACATTTGGCTAATTTTTGTATTTTTAGTAGAGACGGGGTTTCACCATGTTGGCCAAGCTGGTCTCAAACTCCTAACCTCAGGTGATCTTCCTGCCTCAACCTCTCAAAGTGCTGGGATTACAGGCATGAGCCACCATGCCTGGGCTACATTTGCTTTTGATTCTGCACACCTGCAACATTCATTATTTGTTTTTTAGGTGATTATAACAGACAAGCATTAGAAGCCAACCCTCTTAACTTGCCAGTGATGCTTTATGCTTTGTGAGCTTAAATCCAGAATGCTAGTGTTTGAAGGTGTCTTGAGAAAAGATACAGACTCCATATTCTTGTAGTGGGAAATAGCCTGCAAGTTAAACATAAGATATGGCTACACAGTTTGAGCAAGAAATCTGTTTTAAGGGGAAATTATACCTCCAAAAATGCTGAATCTCTAATAAGGAAGGTTTATTGTTGTTCTTTGTGTGTGTAGGGAGCTTAGACCAGTATGAATTTTGATTCTTTGATTCTGTCTTATATTATTCCAGAGATGGAGAAGAGTAGAAACTGAATTTGTTTGAATTGGACATTTTGTTTAACTCAGAGGTACTGAAATGGCTAACTACACTGAAAGTGTCATTTTGCTGTTTTCAGAGGTACTCAAGACAATTGATGAGGGAGATGCTGATGAGGTAACAAAGCAGAGGATTCATGATGGAAAAGAGAAGCCAGGTGCTTTATGGCACATCTATGCAGCCAAGGATGCAGAGAAGATCCGGGAGCTGCTCCGAAAGGTATGCCCCTGGGTGGGCTGTGCTCCCAGCTCACATAATCAAGACAGCCTGTCTAGGGTTTCTCATGTGGAGTTCCTTGGCATTAAAGACCTGTTGGCCAGTCGGAAACAGAGCAGGGCAAAACTCCCGTGCTGATCAGTAGTAGGATCGCGCCTGTGAATAGCCACTGCACTGCAGCCTGGGCAACATAGTGAGACTCCGTCTCTGAAAAAAGAAAGAAAAGAAAAGAAAAGGAAAAAGACAGACCTGTTTGCCATGGTACCTCTGGTGGAAAAGCCCAAAGGCTTGCATCCACACCTAGAGGATGTTGACTAGAATAAAGCAGAAGTTTTGCCACCCTCACCCCATCCTAGGACATTGCTGCAGCAAGTTGGATTTATGCTGTTAATAATTTTTAATTTTCCCGTCTTTGGATTTTGATGATGGCTTCAGGTTGGAGAAGAACAAGGCCAAGAGAACCCCCCTGATCATGACCCAATTCATGACCAAAGTTGGTACCTGGACCAGACCCTCCGTAAGCGACTCTATGAAGAGTATGGTGTGCAAGGCTGGGCTATCGTGCAGTTCCTAGGTGATGCTGTTTTCATACCTGCTGGAGCCCCACACCAGGTGAGTTCCTGCTTGGGGCTTGGGGTGGACAGTTCCATGGATGTTTTCTTATTTCTGCTTTTCTTGCTAATCTACCAAGAGATTTAAGATTTAAGTAGCTGGATTAGACTGATTTCATTTATACTACAACTTATTTTATGCCTTTTTTTTTTTTTTTTTTTTTTTTGGCAGACTTTTGCTCTTGTTGCCAAGGCTGGAGGGCAGTGGTGCCCAACACACCCTTCACCACCCAGGTTAAAGCAGTTATCTTGTCTCAGCCTCCCAAGTACCTGAGATTACCGGCATATGCCACCATGCCCAGCTAATTTTGTATTTTTAGTAGAAACGGCGTTTCTCCATGTTGGTCAGGCTGGTCTCAAACTCCTGACCTCAGATGATACGCTCGCCTCAGCCTCCCAAAGTGCTGGGATTACAGGCATGAGCCACCGCACCCAACTTACGCTTTTATTTTCTTCCTTGTAATGTTAAGGTTCATTTAAAAAAATTTAAACAGGGCCAGACTCGGTGGCTCATACCTGTAATCCCAGCACTTTGGGAGGCTGAGGTGGGTGGATCAGCTGAGGTTGGGAGTTCGAGATCAGCGTGACCAACATGGAGAAAAACCCTGTCTCTACTAAAAATACAAAATTGCTGGCATTCTGGCACAAATCTGTAATCCCAGCTGTTTGGGAGGCTGATTCAGGGGAGTTGCTTGAAGCTGGGAGGTGGAGGTTGAGGTGAGCTGAGATCGTGCCATTGCACTCCAGCCTGAGCCACAAGAGCAAAACTCTGTCTCAAAAAAAAGTAAAATAAAATAATTTTAACAATGCAAGCTATTAAAGAAAAAGTGACAAATCCTAGCTGAGCTACCTGTATCATACCCTTCTTATCAATCCCCTTATCCCAGTTTCCCAATCTAGTTTCTTTCCTCAGATGTAGCCTACTGTTAACAGTTTGGTGTATATTTTCCCAGAACATTTTCTGTGCAAATACTAATATATTTTTGCATTTCTTTTTCGTTTTTTTTTTTCCTTTGGTAGAGACGGGGTTTTGCCATGTTGGCCAGGCTGGCCCTGAACTCTTGAGCTCAAGCAATCCACGTGCCTCTGCCTCCCAGAGTTCTGGGATTACAGGCATGAGTCACTGCACCTGGTCAATATTTTTATTTATAAATTTGCACTTACAGCTTTTCTTTGTTATTACAAAAATGGAAATATACATATTTCTAAATTTTTTAACTATATCATGAATGTTTTCCGTATTTATTGAATCTCTAATGTCCGATATTTCCCCTCTGTACTTTGCCCCTCTTAGGTTCACAATCTATACAGTTGCATAAAAGTAGCAGAAGACTTTGTATCTCCAGAACATGTAAAGCACTGTTTCCGCCTGACTCAGGAATTCAGGCATCTCTCTAACACTCATACAAATCATGAGGATAAACTGCAGGTAAATAACTCCTTCTACCCCACTTTGTCTTCTCATTGCATACTTACATACAATTACACCAGAAAGCACATTCTCCTTTCTGAGGGTATTCTTTGAAGGTCTAATTGTAGAGGAGAAATGACACTGGAAAGTTGGGGGATATGGAGTCCTTTCAGGAATCATTTAATAAGTCCTTCTCAGTTTTATTTAGAGAATACTCGTCTTTTAACCTAATCGTTTCTTTTTAATTTTATTTATTTATTTATTTATTTATTATGGAGACCTGCTTTGTCACCCAGGCTGGAGTGCAGTGGCACAGTCTCGGCTCACTGCAATGTCCGCCTCCCGGGTTCAAGCAATTCTTCTGCCTCCGCCTCCCAACCGGCTGGAACTACAGGCACGCACCACTGTTCCTGGCTAATTTTTGTATTTTTAGTAGAGATGGGGTTTCACCATGTTGGCCAGGCTTGTCTCAAACTCCTGACCTCGTGATCCGCCTGCCTGGCCTCCCAAAGTGCTGAGATTACAGGCATGAGCCACCACGCCCCGCTCAATTTTGTTTGTTTGTTTGTTTTCTTCTTTTTTACAAAAATTAGCTGGGCGTGGTGGTGCATGCCTATAGTCCCAGCTACCCAGGAAGCTGAGGCAGGAGAATTTCTTGAAGTGGGAGGTGGAGGTTACAGTAAGCTGAGATGATGCCACTGCACTCCAGCCTGGGTGACGAAGCAAGACTCCATCTCAAAAAAAAAGGTTTATCTTCTTTTTAATAGAGCAAGGTCTCTGTTGCCCAGGCTAGGCTCAAGAGATCCTCTTACCTCAGCCTCACAAAGTGCTGGGAATACAGGTGTGGGCCACTGCTTAACCTAATCATTTTTGTTGTGACATTCCTCTATTTCTCTCGCTTTCAGAGTTACAGTGTTATTAGTGTTAGTAACTAACTAGACTGACCTCCCCAAACAGGTGGGAAAAGCACTATGGCATCGTGTTCTAAGCCTGTTTCTGAGAAGAAATATTACGCTGAAGCTGCTTCTCGTAGCAGATTTCTATGCAGACTCAGTTTCTTAGAGCTCTGCTAGGGATTACAATTCATGTCCCTAAGAACTGTATCCCCTTGTAGAGCAGAGCTGAACAATCAGATTAGGTTTCCTCTGCTCTTGAAATGGATTGGAATTTGAAGGGCAGAATTTCATCATTAATACACTTAGGTACTTTAGTTGCATGAAAATGACAACGAATAAGGAAGCAGAGTTCTCTAGGTTTTCACTGTGGCCACTTTTCCTCTGGCATGCCCAGTTGTTGGTAGATCAGATTGAAGAGTTTTATCTTAATTGCTCTTAGATTTAATCACCTTCAACTCTGAGTCTTATCTGCTTTTTTTTGTTTTTCTTTTTGAGGCAGGGTCTCACTATGTTGCCCAGGCTGGAGGGCAGTGGTGTGATCTTGGCTGACTGCATCCTCCGTCTTCTGGGATCAAGTGATTCTTGTGCCTCAGCCTCACAAGTAGCTGGGATTACAGGCATGCGCCACCATACCCAGATAATTTTTGTATTTTTTGGTAGAGATGGGGTTTCACCATGTTGGCCAGGCTGGTCTCAAACTCGTGACCTCAGGTAATCTGCCTGCCTCCACCTCCCAAAGTGCTGGTATTATAGGAGTGAGCCACCTCACCCAGCCTACCATAAAGTTTTTATACAAGGTATAGACACCATTGGTGTTTATTTTTATTTTTATTTATTTATATTTTGAGATAGAGTACTGCTTTATTGCCCAGGCTGGAGTGCAGTGGCATGATCTTGGCTCACTGCAACCTCCGCCTCCCAGGTTCAAGTGATTCTCCTGCCTCAGCCTCCCAGGTGTCTGGGATTACAGGCATGTGTCACCACACTGAGCTAATTATATTTTTAGTAGTTGACAGGGTTTCGCCATGTTGGCCAGGCTGGTCTTGAACTCATGACCGCAGGTGATCCACCTGCTTTAGCTTCCCAAAATGCTGAGATTACAGCCATCAGTCACTGCACCCATCCAACATTGGTGTTTAGATAGAATGCAAATGTAAAGATAACATATCACCTTATCCTTAACACCTTTCCTGATCTAGGGATATTGGATGTGTGTCTGTAGTCCCAACCACTCAGGAGGCTGAAGTGGGAGGATCACTTGAGCCCAGGAGTTTCGAAGCTCTTGTCACCTATGATCACCCCACTACACTCCAGCCTGGGCAACAGACTCTGTCTCTTTATTTAAAAACAAAAAACAAATAAAAACAAAGACCTGTCCTGACTATGCTGTTTAGAATAACAGCAACTCCTGCTTCAGCACTCTCCGTCCCACTTTCACTGCATTATTTTTTCTGTAATATTTTCACCATCAGATAGATAGATAGATAGATACACACATACATACATAGATTTTATGTGTTACTTAACTCTACTAGAATGTAAGCTATTTAAGCTCTGTAAAGGCAGGAATTTACTATTTTATTTACTGCTTTTCCTTAGCACTGTGTCTGACACATAGTAGGTGCTCAAATTTTTGTTAAAGCAATGCAAAAAAATTAATGGAGAATAGCATAAGAGGGACTTGGATGCCCATTACCCAACTTAAGAAATTACAGCACACATACATATATATATATAGCAACTACTTGGTTGAAGCCCTTGTGTACCCTTCCCCTTTGCGAATTCCCCACTTTTCCTCCCCAGAAATAACCTCAATTTTCTTGTCAGCCCTTTATTTCTTTTTTCTTTTTTTTTGCTCATTTACTGAGCATGTCACCCCTTTAAAAGAAAACCATCTTTATCCTCTTCACTTAAATATGCCTCTTCACTTTTTTTAATAACTTTTATTGTGTATTCCAATTTCACATGTAATGTATTTTCCAAATCAGAAAACATACAAGCACAAAGGGAAAAAATACGCCATAATCCTACCTTCCACTCTTGTTTTTTGTAGAACCTTAGGGAAGCCTCTTAACCATGTAAGGAAGCAAAGTTCTCCAGGCGTTCACCGTGGCCTGAGTTTCCTCAGTTTTTCATCTGTAAACTGGGGGTGATCATAATAGAACCTACCTCATAGGATTCTGGCAAGGATTTTAAGCAAAGGTCCACATAAAGAGTTCAGCAACAGAGCCTGCCCAGGACATAGTAAGCACATAAATGATGGTGATCAGGTAGCCGTTCACAGGATTTTATTATTATTTTTTGAGTACAGACTTTATGCCTTATGTAATTTGTAAATGACTGTGTAGGAACGCACGGTCCTTGTTGGGAGTTTCCCCACTAACCAGTAGGCTTACAGTCAAGGTAGAACATGCATTTGCATGGGGCTGCCGTGAACTGACTTTGCTGTTCACTCTTTCTAGGTGAAGAACATCATTTACCATGCAGTGAAAGATGCAGTTGGCACCCTCAAGGCTCATGAATCCAAACTGGCAAGGTCCTAGGCATGGAGAAACTCCAAACTCCCCTGTGAAGCAGGTTCTTTCACTCACAACACTTAACAGGGAACGGCAGGGCTCTTTGCTGGAGCAGAAGCCCTTCACCCGGAGCCAGTGTGGTCAGTATTCCAAACTCTCCAGCCACTCTCTTCTATGCTGCCTCAACACCGAAGGTTGACACAGGAAAGTCGTACCGTTCACATGTACAGTTTCAGACTCCAAGCCAAGAGTGCCACATCCCCATCCTGTGGGCTTTTGGGAATCCAAATTGCCTGAACACAGCGGGGCTTTCCTGCACATTCTCCTGATTTGAGATTCATGGGCACACCTTTCTTTTCTTTTCTTCTTGTGCCTAGTTAAATGGGAATGTGTTTGGAGGTCAGGGAAATCACATAACTGGTACAAGTAGGGGGGAATTGCTTAAACATGCCTGGTGGAAGCCTGATAGCGTCTCTGCACATGACCTCTGACAAGGCCCCACCCCACAGGAGACGGGGTGAAGCCATTCCCCACACTCTCCTGTGAACACTGGAGCCTTGCAGGGCCCAGGGAGAACCCACTGCTTTTCCCAGGAGGCTCCAGGATTAGGAAATGTGTGTATTTAGTGAAAAATAGGTTTGTAGTGAAATAGTTACTATTTCATGAAAGTAGATATTTTTAGAATTTTTGAAATACCACAGTTGTTTTCCTGGATTATGAGGAAAGGCACATTACATTTAGTCTTCCTTTCGATATAAAACTCTTTGAAGAAATATGATTTTTAGAAATCAGCTACCCATTATAGCACAAAATCAGCCAAAGCAGAATTTCTTAAAATTGGCTTTTTTTAGGATTCTTTTAGTTTCTCCCCCTCCCATCTTAGTCTTACCTTGAGGGAACAGTCATATGAGAAGGAACTTTGTCATCTCTGAGCTGTGGTGTGTTCCCTTGGGATTCCTCTTACGTTTCCAAATGGGAAGGACAGTTGATTTCCAACATGAGGTTTTTTTTTTTTTTTTGTCCAGAAATATTTTCAGCAAAACTTTCCAACTGAGTGGAGTCTGATTAAGGATTTATTTGAAAATGATGGAATTCATTGGCCCATAGGTACATTGGAAAATGT
Source organism: Cacajao melanocephalus (assembly GCA_963573385.1). Classification (NCBI taxonomy): domain Eukaryota; kingdom Metazoa; phylum Chordata; class Mammalia; order Primates; family Pitheciidae; genus Cacajao; species Cacajao melanocephalus. Next base: position 71,552 of record CAUYLG010065306.1, on the reverse strand, counting down.
ATCTCTCTCCAGCTGTACTGTAGTGCCCTGCAGGCTGTTTATATGTTCACAGTTACTTTTTTTTTTTTTTTTAATAAAAGTCATTTACTGTAGAATACTTTTAATTTCACTTTCTGTATTTTAATTTTGTTGAAGGGCTGATTGGGATTTCCATGTTCTTATTAAAAATCTAACAAATCCTTTTGGAGTGGACTAAATTCTTTGTGTACCAACCCTTCTAAAATCAACATCAGATTGGGAGTTGGGTTGGAGGTAGGGGATTCATTTCCAGGTCTTCATGACTGCATATATATATATATATATATGTATATATACACATGTATATACATATATATATACATGTATATACATGTATATACATATACATGTATATACATATACATGTATATACATGTATATACATATACATGTATATACATGTATATACATATACATGTATATATATACACACACACAACAAAAAACCCACAAAAATACATATATATACACACATGTATATACGTGTATATATATACATATATATACACACATGTACATATATACGTGTGTGTGTGTTTATATATGTATGTATGTATGTATGTATTTTTGTGGGGTTTTTTTGTTGTTTTTGAGACTGAGTCTCGCTCTGTTGCCAGGCTGGTGTGCAGTGACGTGATCTCAGCTCACTTGCAACCTCCACCTCCCGGGTTGAAGCGATTCTCCTGCCTCAGCCCCCCAAGTAGCTGGGACTACAGGTACATGCCACCACACCCAGCTAATTTTTGTATTTTTAGTAGAGACTGGGTTTCACCATGTTGTACAGGATGGTCTCTATCTCTTGACCTTGCGATCTGCCCGCTTCAGCCTATCAGAAGTGCTGGGGTTACAGGCATGAGCCACCATGCCCAGCCACAAATATTTTTCTTTGCTTCTTGAGGTTGTGCCATGTTGGGAGAAAGGAAAGTGTCAGGGTAAGGTCAGTATGGTTTGGGACTTGGGGGCAAGGGGAAGGGGCCACATAAGTTAGAGGGTAGAAAGACATGTTTCCCCATACTTTATGCTCTGTGAATGGAGTGGGAAAGGTGGCAAAATCTGAGGAAAAGGGTCATGGTGTGTGGCCTGAGCAAAGTTGGACGGTCTGTGGTGGGATTCTTAAACAGACAGCCTGTCTGTCCGCGTGAAACATGTGGCCATAGATCACCTTAGAGATGGTGGGAGAAGGCCCATATGGGACTTATCAAGCAGTAATTAAAGTGCTTAATTGTGGGATGAGAACAGACTGCATTCCAATTAGAAGAGGCTTTCTGGAGAGGAAGTTGTAAAGAATAGCAAGAAGGGTTATCAGAGGCTGCTTCTCTGGAACCTTTTGGGAAACATCCTCTAAAGCGTTTGAACCTGGAAATATAATTTATCATGTTAGAAATAGACCATTGTGTGGTTCAAGAATACTGAGCTTGAATAAGACCATGACTCTTTGAAATATACAGTTCTGAATATGTCCTTTCAGCCCCATGGGCACAGGTTGATGCTGTGGTCACCAGAAGGATTACACCTCAGCATAAAGGGTAGAGGAATGCAGAAGCTTTAAAGTGGGACAGGAAAGGAGAGCAATAGGGCTGGGGGGTAGTGGATGGTTGGAGGTTGGTTGCTTTGCTGAAGATCAGGAGGCAGGCTAGCCTACATTCTGGATATAAATGTCTTTAGAATCAGGACATTCACTGCCACTAGTGCTTGCTGATGGGGGTGTAACTGGAGCCCCAGGCCCCTCTCCCAGTCCCTCTGTTTGAAAAGAAAGCTGACCCTTTGTTAGGAGTAACCACATTGAGAGCATAAACCTCTGTTCCCCTGCAAAGCTTAAGAGCTGACAACCTTAAAAAGCAGACCAGCAGCCCAGTGGCTCACACCTGTAATCCCAGCACTTTGGGAGGCTGAGGCGGGTGGATCGCTTGAGCTCTCAGGAGTTTTGAGACCAGCCTGGGCAATATGGCAAAACCTCATTTTGGCCAAAAAAAAAAAAAAACAGAAATTAGCTGGGCCTTGGCGGCTTGGGCCTGTATACAGTTCCAGCTACTCAAGAGGCTGAAGTGGGAGGATCACTCAAGCCCAGCAGGTGGAGGTAGTAGTGAGTGGAGATTGTGCCCCTGCACTCCAGCCTGAGCAGCAGAGTAAGACCCTGTCTCAAAAAACAAAACAGATCATTCAAGCCAGGGAGATCCTCTTTCAACGGGGATGAGGAGTAGGGTGGACAGGTGCGGCTGTACCTGTGAGCTCAGGTGGATATCTCCAGGGCCTGTAATGAGGAGGAGAGTTTGCTAGTCAGCAGTCGGGGGATACAACCTGTTTAAAGTAGGCTTCCTAGGATCATCTTAGCAGCATGACTTGGTGGCTTTGTGACTCTCAACAGATTATTGAACCTTCTAAGCTTCTCATTCCCTTATCTTCAAAATGAGGGCAATTATAGCCCCTGCCTGATAGGGTGGTCAAGAGGATTCACTGGCAACGCAGTGAAGCTGTTAGCACAGGGTCTGGCACACAGTAAGCGCCGGAGGTGGGCAGGGTCGATTTCAGGATGGAACCACGACAACAGCCTAGGGCTTGAAACCCAAGAAAGATGAGCAAGCGATTCCAGAAAGGCAGGGCACTGAGGGTCGGAGGCGCGTGCCCGGCCACAGCAGGTGCCGGGGGCCGCGCCGCCGCCGCCGAGGCCTCCCGGCCTCCCCTTTAAGAGCCGCCACCGCCCACGGCCCGCCGCTGCGGCAGGCACCTCCCCTTTAACGGCGGCTCTGGGAGCTCCGCTGCCCCCGCGGCGGCTGCTGCAGCGGCTGCTGCTGCTGCTACTGCGGCTCCTCCTGCTGCCGCCGCCGCCGCCGCTCGGCCTCCGGCAGCTGCATCTTCGGCCGGGCCGGGTCCCCGCCCTGCGCCGCGCCCGGCCCCGCCATGGTGTCCTGGATCATCTCTCGCCTGGTGGTGTGAGTGCGGCGGCAGCGGGGGGTGATGCGGGCTGTGATGGAGGGCGGGGGTGCTAAAGCCCGGGTGGACTTCTCCGAAGCTTCGTGCAGCAGAGTCACCTAAAGGCGCTGCGTCCTTATTTGGGGTCCCCAGAGACATGGAGACGTGGCACCCAGGACCGGAGAGGGGAATATTAGGGGAGCGTGGCAGGCCTGGCTTCCCAGGGACCTCACCCACATTCTTTATTAATAACCTCTTTTATTTCTACCGTCCTTGCTCCTGCGCCCATCCTAGGGGCTGAACAGCAAGGCCTGATTTAGAAGGGGAGGCAGACACGTCCCCTCCCCCACCTAGCAGGTCTGGCTGGAGGGGTCCTCAGACCCGGGCCCCGTCCCCCTGGGAGAGGGAACAGGGTGATGGAAGAGAGTAGAGCAAGGCAGGGCCTCATCACCATTCCGCAGCTCTGAGCCATCGCCAGGCCCCTTGGCCTCTCGCTTCCACTCGCTGTCAGGAGACTGGGGACGAGGGCACATGCCCTTACGGCCCCCCAGGGAGGAAGTCTGGTTATCGGGGAGCAGAAATGCTCGGAGGACAAAGTGTGGGCGGTAACTGGAAGAGGAGATGTGTGTGCTCAGCCTGGGATTGTGGATGCTGCCAGGGGAGGACGCGCGGTGGCCTTCATTCCAGGCTGCCAACCACACTGTGGAGCTGTCTCTGGCACCTCCCCAGGCCCCGGGAGAGAACACACACCATTCCCCACGGCCCCAGACTTTGTCTTTGAGGATTCTGCCCCCCACTCCATCCGCACCGCCTAGTTTGGAAGTATCCTGCCTGTCCATGTAGAAACAGGCAGCCCCAGGGCACCCACACATTGTCAAGGGGCTGGGCCTGACAGGGGCTCCTCGTGGGCCTCGGAGCTATCCCCTGCCCTAATGAGGACCCTGCCCCTCGGCCTCCACCGTGGGGGACTGACAGCGGCAGCCCCGCCCTGCTCCCTTCTTCCCATTCTGTGAGCCTCACCAGGCAGCCAAGTGCTTCTGTCCTGGTTTCCTCTAGACTCGGGATGATCGCTCTCCTCTTCCCCCACCCACTCTAGGGGGAATGAGGGACCTCAGGCCTCCATGTGGCTTCGAGGTGGCTGCTTCTCTCTTGCCTGGGCAAGCCCCAAAGGGCACTGCTCCTCTTCTTTCCCAGCCTGCGTCTTATCTGCACTCTGTACTTGGATCACCAGCGGCGGCCCTCCCCTGAGCCCCGTCCCTGTGGTGTTTACATGGGGGAATAAGCCGCTTTGCCTCTCTCAGGGCCTCCTGCCCCTGTGCCCTCTGTTCCCCAGGGCCCCAGGGCCACAGTGGTACCTCTGACTGCCAGGTAGGGTGCCCTGTTAGGTGGTGTCAGGTTCCTTCCCAGAGCCTGGCTCTGAGACAGGGGAGGTGGAAGGTAAGGGCAGATGAGTATGAATGGGCATGAGGTCAAGAAGGAAGACACCTTGTGGCAGTGAGTGACCTGACTCCCCGTCCCCATGACATGTTTGTGCATAGCCAAGAATCATGGTACAAGGGACCACATTGTACCCTGTGGCCTCTGGGTCTTTCTCTGCCTTGGGGGCTAGAGAAAACTGAACAATGGAGTAGGGAGGGGCATCACCCTAGCTATCTGGGCATGTGCCACGCTGCTTTGACCTTACCCACTGACCTGAGTTCATCAGTCCAGCAGGGAGTTCTGTCCCTCTTCCCCTTACTTACCCAGGGGCTGACGCAGAGCTGGGAGGGAGAGGCCATTGCCCTTGGCTAAGGGGCCCGGTAACCATGTCTGCCTCCCTAGGCTCATCTTTGGCACCCTGTACCCAGCCTATTCTTCATACAAGGCTGTGAAGACAAAAAACGTGAAGGAATATGTGAGTGGATGACCCTTCACCCCCTACCCCACCCACATGGCAGACAGAGGGGAGGACACTGGGTCCTATTACAGGTGGGGGTGACTTTGTACCAACGCTGTCAGCCACTAACAAGACCCACCAGCAAAGGAGGGCCCAGCATGGCTGGCAGGCAGAAGTGGGGTCCTGGGTGTTCTCCCCAGCTCAGGCATACTTGACAGGCAGAGTTGGGGTCCTGGGTGTCCCTGGTCCCCTCGGCCCCATGCCCCAGTGAGCACTGCCCTCTGTCCCTCAGGTGAAATGGATGATGTACTGGATCGTCTTTGCCTTCTTCACCACGGCCGAGACGCTCACGGATATAGTGCTCTCCTGGTGAGGTCCAGTGTCCCCTCCTGCATCTCAGGGCCCAGGGCCTCTCCCTTTCTCTACCCAGCCACCCAAAGAAAAGATTGGGCTCGGGGTGAAGTTCCTTCCACTCCCAACAATTCCATGGGGTCCTTGATATCTCCCTTCTCATGCCTAACTTGATCTGCAGAAGGACATAGTAGTTCTGGGCGAGGTAGTTCATACCTGTAATCTCAGCACTTTAGGGGAGCCAAGGCCAGTGGATCACTTGAGGCCAGGAGTTTGAGACCAAATTGGGCAATGCAGTGAGACCTTGTCTCTACTAAAAATTTATCTTAATTAACTAGGTGTGGTGGCATGTGGATCACTTGAGCCCAGGAGTTGGAGGCTGCTGTGAGCTATGATCATGCCATTGCACTCCAGCCTGAGTGACAGAGCAAGACCTTGTCTCTTAAAAAAGAAAAAAGAGGCGCCTGGCGTGGTGGCTCACGCTTGTAATCCCAGCACTTTGGGAGGCTGAGGCGGGTGGATCACAAGGTCAGGAGTTCAAAACCAGCCTGGCCAAGATGGTGAAACCCCATCTCTACTACAAAATACAAAAATTAGCTGGGCGTGATAGTGCACCTGTAATCCCAGCTACTTAGGAGGCTGAGGCAGGAGAATCGCTTGAACCCAGGAGATAGAGGTTGCAGTGAGCTCAGCTCATGCCACTGCATCCAGCCTGAACATGCCACTGCACTCCAGCCTGTGCGATAGAGTGAGACTCTATCTCAAAAAAAAAAAAAAAAAGAAAAAAAGAGGCCGGGCACGGTGACTTACGCTTGTAATCCCAGCATTTTGAGAGGCCAAGGCGGGTGGATCACCTGAGGTCGAGAGTTTGAGACCAATCTGACCAATATGGAGAAACCCCTTCTCTACTAACAAATACAAAAATTGGCCGGGCATGGTGGTGCATGCCTGTAATCCCAGCTACTCAGGAAGCTGAGGCAGGAGAATCGCTTGAACCCAGGAGGTGGAGGTTGCAGTGAGCCGAGATTGCGCCATTGCACTCCAGCCTGGTAACAAGAATGAAACTCCATCTCAAAAAAAAACGAAAGAAAAAAGAGTAAAGAGCCAGGTGTGGTAGCTCACACCTCACTCCCAGCACTTTGGGAGGCCAAGGTGGGTAGATCATTTGAGCTCAGGAGTTTGAGATCTGCCTGGCCAACATGGTGAAACCCTGTCTCCACTAAAAATACAAAAAAAAATTAGCTGGGCATAGTGGCGTGCCTGTAATCCCAGCTACTAGGAATACTGAGGCAGAAGAATTGCTTGAACCCAGGAGGTGGAGGCTGTAGTGAGCAGAGATCGTGCCACTACACTCCAGCCTGGGTGACAGAGTGAGATTCTGTTTCCAAAAAAAAAGGAGTAAGAACAGACATAACCCCTAAGTTTCTTGCTGGTGGCAGCAAGAGAACCTCAGGAAACCTGCTTCTGCCATGCTGCGATGCTACCTGTGACCTTAGGCAGGTCACAGCTCCCTAGGCCTGTTTCCTTATTTGTAAAACAGGCATATGATTCACTCCTATAAACACTGGATACTTGCATTTCCAAGGCATTTTCTAAGCTGTGCTAGACTATGTATGTATGAGCACTTTGAGGACAGGGAGTATGTCTTAATCATCTGTATATTCAGAGCAGGAGCTCAAAAATGTTTACTGAATGATCAGATACCTCTTGGAAGAGAAGACTAATAACATAGTTCATCGGAACTCAAGAGAATTTTACCAAGGGGGAGAGGACAAAAGATCATTACATTTATAGATAAGACCCTTGCATTTGAGAAAAACAATTTTAGGAGAGGAAAGAAATGGAGAGATCTGCAAATTGAGGGTAACAGCCAGGCATGGTGGCTCCTGCCTGTAATCCTAGCACTTTGGGAAGCGAAGGCAGGAGGATCGCTTGATCCCAGGAGTTTGAGACCAGCCTGGGCAACATTGTAAGACCCCATCTGTTTTAAAAAAATGGCTGGGCATGAGCCACTGTAATCCCAGCACTTTGGGAGGCCAAAGCAGGTGGATCACCTAGGTCAGGAGTTCAAGACCAGCCTGACCAACACGGAGAAACCCTGTCTCTACTGAAAATATAAAATTAGCCGGGTGTGGTGGTACATGCCTGTAATCCCAGCTACTTGGGAGGCTGAAGCAGGAGAATTGCTTGAACTTGGGAGACAGAGATTGCAGTAAGCCAAGATCACACCATTACACTCCAGCCTGGGCAACAAGAACGAAACTCTAACAACAACAACAAAAAATTGGCCAGGCTCGGTGGCTTACGTCTGTAATCTCGGAACTTTGGGAGGTAGAGGCGGGTGGATCACGACGTCAAGAGATCGAGACCGTCCTGGCCAACATGGTGAAACCCTGTCTCTAATAAAAATACAAAAAAATTAGCCGGGCATGGTGGCATGTGCCTATGGTCCCAGCTACTCAGGAGGCTGAGGCGGAAGAAGCGCTTGAACCCGGGAGGCAGAAGTTGCAGTGAGCCAAGATTGCGCCATTGTGCTCTCCAGCCTGGCGACAGAGCAAGACTCTGTCTCAAAAAAAATAAGAAAATTGAGGGTAGGGAATATAGATGCCTTTTTTTTCTTTTTTTGAGACAGGGTCTCACTCTGTTCATTCAGGTTAGAGTGCAGTGCTGTGAGCTAGGCTCACTGCAGCCTCGACCTCCAGGGCTCAAGTGATCCTCCTACCTCAACCTCCTGAGTAGCTGGGACCAGAGGCACACACCACCACACTTGGCTTATTTATTGTTTTGTTTTTTTTTTTTTTTTTGTAGAAATTGAGTTTTACTGTGTTGCCAGGCTGGTCTCGAACTCCTGGGCTCAGATGATCCCCCCACCTCCCCAGCTGGATGGGAGATTACAGGCCACTGTGCCAGGCCTATACATATGTCTTGACACAGCAAAAGAGAGAGATTTGATGAGGGCTTTGGGAGGACATAGGCAACCTGAAGGAGTTTGTGGCCAGAGGAGAAGGTGCCAGGGGGACTGAAGGGCAATCCTGAAAAGCACGGGGCGTGTCATGGCAGGGCAGGAGAGTCTGGAGCAAGCTAGAGAAGCCCCAGGCGTCTCAGTGAGAAGGAGGGCAAGAAGGGAAGGGGTGAAGACCCAGGGGTGGGCCTGCAAGGTTGAGAGTTTGCCTTGGTGTTGACCTGAGGGCAGAGGAAGAGGGGTTTTCTCTAGGAGTGAGAGGGCTGGGGCTTAGGGAGAGGATGAGGCAAGGAGAGTTGGTGCTGGGAGAAATTCCTTCTAGCATCACTCCTGACCTTCCCACCTGGAGCCTCAGCTGAGCCCCTCAGTCCTCTTGGGATTAGAAAGGAGCAGTCCCATAAGTCCTGTGGGGACCCCAGCGCGATAAGAGGGAGGGGCTGTGCAAGGTCACACACGGGGCAGGTGCTGCCAAGCACAAGGCATCCCCCGACTCTCTGCCCTGTACTCTGCACTTGCCCCTGTCCCAACAGGTTCCCCTTCTACTTTGAGCTGAAGATCGCCTTTGTGATATGGCTGCTGTCCCCTTACACCAAGGGCTCCAGCGTGCTCTACCGCAAGTTCGTGCACCCAACACTGTCCAACAAGGAGAAGGTTTGCCCCTACTCTCAGCTCACCTCCCAGACTGCCCCCCCCAAGGCAGCCCAGAGCGTGCAGCCTCATACAGACTGGCCTTCCCTAGGGTCCCAGAGCCTGAAGTGACCTGGCAGGGATGCTGTGGCCTCCCAGAGCAGGCAGGGGCCTCTGACCGGGGTGAACAAGGGTAGGGCAGGGCCTTGACAGCAGCACCCACCTCTCCTCTTCCTTCCCCTCCAATCCCGCAGGAGATTGATGAGTACATCACGCAGGCCCGAGACAAGAGCTATGAGACCATGATGAGGGTGGGCAAGAGGGGCCTGAACCTGGCCGCCAATGCCGCAGTCACGGCTGCTGCCAAGGTGAGATGGGGGCAGGCCTGGACTCCCAGGCTTGTACGAAGGGCCCTGATCAGGCTCCTCGGCCTCTACCCTGTCCTCGGGACTGTAGAGACTCTGGGCTCATGCAGTTAGAGGTTCCAGTCCAGGCTCCACCACTGTCTGCCTGAGTCACTTTCATTGTCTGGCCATTTTACCATCTGTCCAGAGGGGAAGTGTGGCCCCACCCCAGCCCTCAGCTCTGTCTGTGTGGGACTGGGTGAGGACCCTGTGGGGAAGGCACTGAACCTGGGGCTGCTGCCAGCACCATGGTGACCGCTATCTCCACCCCGCCCCTTCCCCCTGGCTCTCCCGGTGCGTGGTGGTGACCCTAGGGCCAGGGGGTGCTGTCAGAGAAGCTCCGCAGCTTCAGCATGCAGGACCTGACCCTGATCCGGGATGAGGATGCACTGCCCCTGCAGGGGCCCGACGGCCGCCTCCGACACGGCCCTGGCAGCCTCCTGGACACCATCGAGGACTTAGGTACAGGCAGGGCTCAGGGTTGGGGAGGGGCAGTGAGGGCAAGGAGCCCAGATGGGAAAGATACCCCATCTCCTTTTCTCCCTGCACCCAGGAGATGACCCTGCCCTGAGTCTAAGGTCCAGCACAAACCCGGCAGATTCCCGGACAGAGACCTCTGAGGATGACATGGGAGACAAGGCTCCTAAGAGGGCCAAACCCATCAAAAAAGTGCCCAAAGCTGAGGTGAGAGCACTGGCTGGAGCTTGGGGAAATGGCAGGGGGTTGTGGCTCCAGGCTGAGCCCCATCTTCCTCCTTTCCACAGCCACTGGCTTCCAAGACACTGAAGACCCGGCCCAAGAAGAAGACCTCTGGTGGGGGCGACTCAGCCTGAGCCCTTCCACCCAGCAGGCTGCAGAGCAAGGATGAAGCCTCAGGAAGGGCCTTGGCCCCAGCCCCTGCTCCACACTGTGCCAGCAGCCCAGGTGTCTCAGGCCCCTGGGGCCCCTCCGATGGCCATTTCCGGTGCCTGCCCAGTGGCCACTCTTCTGGAAGGGGCTTGGAAAAGAGGAGGGAAGTCCAGCTGTGGGGGTTGAGGGTAGAGGCTGGACCAGAGGCTGAGGACTGAGCCACCCAAGGAGGTGAGGGCTCCTGGGCCTGCACCGCTGTTCTGCTGCAGCCCCGCCCCGCCCACCCAGTGCCTTGCTGAAGCCCATGGCCATCTGCTTCTCAGAGGCTCTAACGTTTCTCCACTGCTCACCTCGGTTTGGGAGCGGGGAGGGGGCAGTCCTAGTCCAGATGGACCAAGGATGGGCCTCAAGGCACCTGGGGGAAAGGGAGCACATGGGGAGGACCTTGGGGACCCTAGGTGGGGCCTCCAGGTGCAGCTGTGGATGGAAGACGGGTTGGCGTGTGCTTCAGCGACAAGGACAGCCAGGCCAGAGCTGCAGCTGGCGGCTCTTCCTGGTCACTGGGTGGGGCTGTGTGCCACGTGTTCCCACATTAAAGAGGTGGGGGGGTCTAGGGGTATATGTGTGAGTGTGTCTTTCTGGGTCTAGGGCTGGGGGCAGTTTGGGTCAAGGACTGTCCCTCCAGCAGTCACCTCCTCCCACCCTTGGCCCCACAGCCAGCTGGCCCTTTCCCTGCTCAACCATCCCTCCTAGGCGCTGAGCCTCAGAGGACCCTGGCCCATGAGAGAACGGGGATCTGGGGGGGGCCCTTACCTGCTCCTTTGCCCTTGCTCCCCTTCAGGCCACCCCATTCCCACTCCTCAGGGCCCCCCACTCCTGGCTCCAGTACAGGCCCCTGCTGAGTGGGCTCCTCTCCTCTGCCCCTGGGACCCATCCCCTCTTGCCCAGGGTCCCCATCCTGTGCCAAGCAGACTGAGCGCCAAGAACCTCTGGCAGAGCCCAGCCTCCGCCCACACCCCACCCCGGCTTCTGCCATGACTTCAATCAGGGCCAGGAGGAACATGTTAAGAAGAAAGAAATGCAGGAGCCTCAGGCTCCCAGTTCCTTGGGAAGAGGGTGCCCATTGGACCTTTGGCACTGGATGAGCCAATAAACCAAACTCTGGCACCTCATTTATTTTGGGCTCTGTGCTTTGTTCTTGCTCCACCAGCTAACAGGTGGAAAGAACCTCAAGTGAGAAGCAGGGCCCAGCTAGGGAGGGGGGAGGTCAGCCTGTGACCCACAGGAGCTCTGATCACCAGCTAAGAGACGGGCTTGTGGGGGCTTAGTCTGAGAAAACGGTTTGGGGACTTGAGATAAAACCAGAGGCCTGGGCCAGGAGTGGTGGCTCATGCCTATGATCCCAGCACTTTGGAGGCCGAGGCAGGCAGATCTTGAGGTCAGGAGATTGAGACCAGCCTGGCCAGCATGGTGAAACTCCCTCTCTACTAAAATACAAAAACAAATTAGCCAGGTGTGGTGGTATGCACCTGTAATCCCAGCTACTCGGGAGGCTGAGGCAGGGGAATCGCTTGAACCCGGGAGGTGGAGATTGCAGTGAACTGAGACCACTGCACTCCAGCCTGGGCGACAGAGCAAGACTCCATCTCAAAAAAAAAACAGAGGCCTGGCTGGGTGTGGTGGCTTACCCCTGTAATCCCAGCAATTTGGGAGGCCGAGGCAGGAGGATCCTTGAACCCAGTATTTCAAGACCAGCCTGGGCAACATGGGAAAATCACATGTTTTTTTTTGTTGTTTTTTTTTTTGAGACTGAGTCTCGCTCTATTGCCCAGGCTGGAGTGCAGTGGCGCAATCTCGGCTCACTGCAACCTCTGCCCCCCAGGTTCAAGTGATTCTCCTGCCTCAGCCTCCTGAGTAGCTGGGATTACAGGCATGCACCACCATGCCCAGCTAATTTTTGTATTTTAGTAGAGACAGGGTTTCACTATGTTGGCCAGGACGGTCTCAATCTCTTGACCTCGTGATCTGCCTGCCTTGGCCTCCCAAAGTGCTGGGATTACAGGCTTGAGCCACCATGCCCAGCCAAGGTCTCTATTTTTTAAAAATGATAATAATGAATATATAAAAAGCAGAGGCCTAAGAAGGGCCAGGGGCTCCAACCCCCAAGGTTTGTTTTATCCCTCAGAATCCTACCCCAACTCTTCAGTGGACCCTCTGGTATCCGAAAGAAAGGGCTAGGTGTAGGCTCTGGGGGACAAAGATCTCAGTGAGGCCCCCAGGGGAGAGAGGACAGGGAGAGGACAGGATATGGGGCTGCTAGGCAGGGCTCGGGGACTGTGCCTAGAAAGACTAAAAATGCCAAAGGGGGTTGAGCCAGACACGTTGCACAAAGAAGCAGAGATGGGGAAACCAAGACAAGGGCTTGTGGAGAAACCAGCCCCGTGGGTCCTGGGGACAGAGAGGAAACCAAGGGCTGAGACCAAGAGGCACAGCCTGTGTGGCACCAGGAAAGACAGGGGTCCAGCCCTGACTGCTGGACCAGGTTGGAGGAGAGGAGGAGGAGGGAGCTGCAGGGCGTGGGTCCGAGCCTGGGAGGCAGAGCCAGAGCTCCAGGGGCCAAAAGCACAACTGGCTGCGGTTGAGCCCTTGGGAGGCCAGAACCCAATGGGAGGGAAAGGCAGAGGAGCAGAGCAGGTACAAAGGAGAGACTGACAAAGGAAAAGAGCCATAAGGGAGGAAAAAGGGAGCAGAGAAATAGCTCAGCCTGTGGAAGAAAAATGGAGAAAGCAGAGCATGAGGTGGGTGGGGTGTAGGACCTAGACCCAGGCTCTGGACCCCAAGTTTGGCAAAACGCTCTTACACTAGGCTTCCCTCCTCCTTCCCTGGCATCACAAGGCATGTACACCTGCCACACTTGGGCCAAGCTAGCCAAGAGCCCCCTGAACTGAGGTCACAGTGGGGGATGTGAGATGTCCCTTTTGTCTTCCTTGGAATCCTCCAGTGGACCAGCCCTGCGAGGGGCATCGCCTTCACCATCAGCTTCTGAGCAGTTTTGGCCCATTTTTCTTTCCATCAGAAAGGAGAGGAAGATACCACGGTAAAATTCAGGGGAAGAATTCATTCTAGAAAGATCCCCAGAGAGTAAGATGCTGCAGTCCCACGCTAACAGCTACCATATGCCCAAGAAACCAGGTTAGGCGCTCTTTAACCTAAATCTCATTTGCTGCATATCACACACACACACACACACACACACTCAGGAGCATGCTCGCACCCACAGTGACTGATGGCTAGGCAGGTCATGGCAGATTCTGCGTTGCCAGGCTCTGCATGCGCATCAGGGGTTCCCTGTGTCCACAGGAACATGCTTAGATTTCCAAGCTCATTGGTCTGTTGCTATGGAAACATTCAAGCTTCTAGAACTCTGGGCACAGGGTCTGCCCCTGTGCAGAGGAGGTGAGGGGAGATGGAGGGTGACAAGAAGAATGGGTCGAAAGGCTCCTGGGAAAGAGGCTGGCTGGTGAGACACATCTGGGTCTAGGTGACCCCTTGCTGTCCCCTCATTCCCTGGGACAATCTCCCCTCTCCCCTCTCCCCTCTCCCCCTTCCCTCTGCCCCAGTAGATCTCTCCAAGCCAGGGGAGTGAAAAAGAGATGTCAGACAGAGGTGGATGGCCAGTGCTATGTGGAGAGTGCTCCATCACTGCTTGGGTCCCCAGGGGCCTTTGAGAGGTTATTAGCTTTGGGTAGGGACTGGGACAGGCTAGCGCTGGGTCCCACACCCAGGCCTCCTCCTTGGGATCGCTGCGCAGCCCTCCAGGCCTGAGGCTGCTGGCTATAACAGCCTCAGGTCTCTAGCTTCTTCAGCTGGCTCCCCCTCTCTTTCTTGCGGTGCCCTACACCCGGAGAACCTGCTTAAAATGGGATTACCAGGCTGTGACGTCAGAGGAAAGCCAGCCGCTCCATCTAGCCTCTGCCAGCTTTCCCTTGATCGGCAGAGCTGAGCCCAGCTTTGCTTGGCCTGCAGGGAGGCAGGCCGGGCACAGGAGGGAGGGGCCTTGGGGGCTCTGAGCCACGGTCTCCATATCTAGGCATCCAGAATGACAGGGAGAAGCTGTTTGCAGGCCAAAAGCTCCCGCTGGTTTCCCTACGATCTTCCATTTCCCCCAGTACACGATCACCTCCCTCCAACATCTCCCCAGTTTCTCCCTCTCTGCGCTGGGTCAGGTCTACATGGAGGAGGAGGGCATCTCCTGTCCTTACCGGGCAGCGGGCTTCTGTGTGGGTCCTGCCTGAAACTGTGCCATATCCAGGCTGGAGGCTGCGAGGGGTGGGAGGGATGCCTGCGAGGATGAAAAATCCCACTAGGTGGCGCAGCTGCCTCCCTATATAGGATTCCCCGGCCCCGCGGACAATCTCCGGCCGACAGCAGGCTCAAGGTTTGCTTGAGCATAGTGCCTCATCCTCTGCTCCCTGGAGTTGGAGGTTCATAAAGAAAGCTTCCTTGTGGGTGAACAGGACATCTCCTCCTAAGCCCAGTCTGTGTGCACACCTACTGCCCCAGGAGATGGTCAGGCCTAGAAGAAGACCCCCACTTTCCTCAACCTGGGAGGGACCCAACCTTTTTTTTTTTTTGAGACAGTCTCACTCTGTCGCCCAGGCTGGAGTGCAGTGGCGCGATCTCGGCTCGGCTCACTACAACCTCCGCTTCTTGGGTTCGAGCAATTCTCCTGCCTCAGTCTCCTGAGTAGCTGAAATTATAGGCACAGGTCCACCACCTGTGGCTAATTTCTTTTTTTCAGTAGAGATAGGGTTTGGTCATGTTGGCCAGGCTGGTCTTGAACTCCTGGCCTCGAGTGATCCGCCCACCTCCGCCTGTCTGCCTCCCAAAGTGTTGGGATTACAGGCGTGAGCCACCGCACCCAGCCCCAACCTAGGCTTCTGAAATGGCATCTAGAGAGGCTGCTGGAGCTTGATTTTAGGGTCAAGAGGGGAGAGGTACCCCTGAGGCTGCAAGGGGTGGGGAACTGGGGTGAGGGGGGGGCGGGGAGGGAGAAGTTGAGTCCAGAGGGAGGGAAGCTCATATAGCTGCAGTATTCCCTGGATATGGCCTCCTGATGGCCACAGTGACAGTTCCAGGCCTGCTCCAAGTGCCCCGTGCCCCATCCTGTATTTTCATGTGGGGTACAGTGAAGCTGAAAAAGATAGTCAGGCTGGGCGCTGTGGTTCATGCCTGTAATCCCAGCACTTTGGGAGGCAGAGGCGGGTGGATCACAAGGTCAGGAGTTTGAGATCAGCCTGGCCAACATAGTGAAACCCCGTCTCTACTAAAAATACAAAAAATTAGGCTGGGCACTGTGGCTCACACCTGTAATCCCAGCACTTTGGGAGGAAGAGGCTGGCAGATCACTAGGTCAGGAGTTTGAGACCAGCCTGGCCAATATGATGAAACCCCATCTCAACTAAAAATACCAAAAAAACTAGCCAGGTGTGGTGACGTTTGCCTGTAGTCCCAGCTACTCGGGAGGCTGAGGCAGGAGAATTGCTTGAACCTAGGAGGCAGAGGTTGCAGTGAACGGAGGCCATTGCCCTCCAGCCTGGGTGACAGTGCAATACTGTCTCAAAAAAAAAAAAAAAAAAAAAAAGTAAAAAGAAAAAGAAAAAGTCTCTAGTCTCCAAATCCTGGAATCCCATAGTACTCTTCCAGGGGCTGGGGGCGAAGCTCCTCAATGACCTACCTTTCCCTGTCCTTTTTCCCAAGTTGACCCTACCAGCTCTGCATCCCCTATGAATTACCCTCTCCTTTTGTTCCAGCCAGATAAGTGATCAATAAATAATGCTGCTTGAAATATTGATGGTGAGTTTTACACCAACATCCCTTAACTGTTCCTGTTGTTTTCCTGACAGGAAAATGCATGGTGCCCCAGACAACTCTTTCCTGTCTTGGCCAACAGAGGGTCTTTCTTTGCCAAGATGTCAACCCATTCCTATCTCAACCAGAATCATTATTCAGTCCCCTCAACTAAGAAAAGGAAGGGTCCCCCAGAGATCAACTCAGCCAGCACCTCCAATCCAGAAGGGTGGAGTAAGCTAAGCCAGGCAGAAGCCCTTCCCGATACCTTGATTTCCCATGGTGTGATTGAGATCCCATTTCCTCTGTTCCATGTTCATCCTGGGCCTGCCAGGTCCATCTTTCTGGGTGGTCAACTCAGAAGGAGACTGAAGCCTCCCTGACTGCTCCTAGACTATTTGGAGTCTGAGTAGAGGACATTCATGTGTTCCCAGACTCCTTGAGCCCAGGTTACTCTCATCTGGTTTTGTTCTCTTGGAAGAAGGAGAGAAGCAGGAAGGACAAGGAGGTGAGGAGGAGAAGCAATGAAGCTCTGGAGCCCAACTCACCCAGTACAAGTTCCCTGCTCTGCAAAAGCCATGACCACTCAAATCTTTTTTTTTTTTTTTTTTCAGAGGGAGTCTCGCTCTATTACCCAGGCTGAAGTGCAGTGGTGCAGTCTCGGCTCACTGCAACCTCTGCTTCCCAGGTTCAAGCAATTCTCTGCCTCAGCCTCTCAAGTAGCTGGGATTACAGGCACCCGCCACCAGGCCTGGCTAATTTTTGTATTTTTAGTAGAGATGCGGTTTCAGCATCTTGGGCAGGTAGGTCTTGATCTCCTGACCTCATATTCCACCTGCCTTGGCCTCCCAAAGTGCTGGGATTACAGGTGTGGGCCACCATGCCTGGCTGTTTTTTTCTGGTTTTTTTTTTTTTTTTTTTTTTTTTTTGAGACAGAGTATTACTCACCCAGGCTGGGGTGCAGTAGCGCGATCTCGGCTCACTGCAATCTCCACCTCCCAGGTTCAAGAGATTCTCCTGCCTCAGGCTTCCGAGTAGCTGGACTACAGGCACGTGCCACTATGCCCGGCTAATTTTTGTATTTTTAGTAGAGACAGGGTTTCACCATGTTGGCCAGGCTGGTCTTGAACTCCTGACCTCAAATTATCTGCCTGCCTCAGCCTCCTAAAGTGCTGGGATTACAGATGTGAGCCATGGTGCCTGGCCTTAAATCTTTTTTTTTTCCTTGAGACACAGGGTCTTGCTCTGTTGCCCACACTGGAGGGCAAAGGCACAATCAGGGCTCAATGCAGCCTTGACCTCCTGGGCTCAAGCAATCCTCCCGCCTCAGCCTCCTGAGTAGCTGGGACCGCAGGCGCATGCTGCCACACCTGGCCTTTTTTTTTTTTTTTTGAGAGAAGATTGGCCTTTATTGCAGCACGAATCGAGTGAGGGGGACTGGTCAACAACTCTCTAGGAGCCGCCAAAGGCTATGGGCCTGCCCTGACCCTGCAACAGGGCCCCCAGGGGCTAGAGCGAGGCTCTCCCCAGGAAAGGCGAGGTGTGCTTATAAACAGGGGCCCAGACAACATGGGGAAGGGAGGCAGCATCATCAGGTGCAGCTTTGCTACAAGAAAGATTGTTCTTAATATCTTTTTTTTTTTTTGACTCTCACTCTGTCACCCAGGCTGGAGTGCAGTGGCATGCTCTCAGCTCACTGCAACCTCTGCCTCCTGGGTTCAAGAGATTCTCCTACCTCCACCTGGAGTAGCTGGGATTACAGCCATGTGCCACCACGCCCGGCTAATTTTGGTATTTTTAGTAGAGTATTTTAGTAGAGTGTTTCACCATGATGGCCAGGCTGGTCTTGAACTCCTGACCTCAAGTGATCCACCTGCCTTGGCCTCCCAAAGTGTTGGGATTACAGGGGTGAGCCACTGTGCCTGGCTGATTGTTCTTAATTTCAAAGAGGAGACACCGCCAAGCCTAGCTCTGCCCTCCGGAATGCTGGAAGGCTGTGGAAGCTCCTGCCTGCCTGGGGATTTAGGCCCACCCACTGCCCGTGAGCTGGCCCAGGCGCACTGCAGCCACACAAAAACACTGGCAGCTGACTCCAAGTTTCAGAAACATGATTAGAAAAGAACTGGACTTTTACATTTTTCTCCCATACACTAAAAAATAAGAAAAAGCCAACCTTTTGACTGTAGACCCTGGTAGGTGGCATCTGACTTTAACCTGAGTTCTCCTTGGAATCCTTTTTTGCCTGGTGCTCTGCCATCCACAATCGGCCCAGCCCAGAAGCCCCCACCGGAAGATCCTGGCCCATCTCAGATGAGGGCAGGACCCTACAGAGTGCCCGGTGAGCAAGGCAACCACTGGGAAGACAGGGACTGACCTTCCTGTCAGAGTCTTGGCCCTCAGCAAATGGAAAAGAAAACGGTAACAGAAGACAGTGGCCCCCTGCCCGGACCTCAGCAGCAGGTTTGCTGGTGAAGTTCTGGGTGAGCTGGAGACAGAGGTAAAGTAGGTTTGCTGGGCGGTGGCCTCAGGCTGTTCTGGGGCACCCATCACATAGACCCCTGTGGGAGCAGTGTGCAGCCCACACCCGTCCCAGGGTTGTCCGGATGCATAAGAGCAGAGACTCTGGAAGAGAAACCCACCTGCCCCATGTGGCACAGGGCTCCCAAATGCTTCCCTGTGGAAGGAACCCTGCTCCCAATGACACCTTATCTCGCTCCACGGAACCCTTCCCCAACACCCCCTAGAAATACAGCCGCCGGGAACAAACTCTCCATGCCAGGAATGAAGCCCTTGGCTAAGCCGGAGACTCATCAGTGCATGGATGGTGGTGAGGGGAGGTGCTCAGCCCTGGGGACACCATCACTATCCTGCTCTGACCCACAGGTGGGAGGAGGATGCTGAGCTCCCAGAGTGTGAGGCCGGGAAGATGGCTCAGGAAGACAGAGGCCTGGGGCTGAGGCTGTGCCCAGAGCCGGTGTGGAGAGGGGCCCATGTGGGGGCCTTTGCAGAAGCAGCTCAGAGAACTGAAGTTGGAATCCTGCCTCAAGCACAGGTTTCGGATGGCAAGGGCCTAGACAAGGCAGGTGACATGGCAGTCCATAAACAAGGTGTTGAAGACAACGTTGAAGAAGGTGGGGTGGTGCCTGCAGGCTCACTCACAGTTGGGGGTGAAGTTCACCTCCAGGATCTTTGGCTGCATCACCTGCTTTCCATCTGGACGTTGTCCCACTTCAGTATGAGGTCGACGGCATACATCTGGCCAATTTTTTTAAATGATTTTTTTTAGAGACAGGGGTTGCCCTGTTACCCAGGCTGGTCTCAAACTCCTGAGCTCAGGGATCCTCCTGCCTAGGCCGCCCAAAGCGTTGGGATTACAGGTGCGAGCCACCACGCCGGCCCCACTCAGATCTTTACATGCACATTTCCTTCTGCACGAAGCACCCTTGTTCATTTCCTTCACCTGCTCAGCTCCTGTGTGGGCTTCAAGCCTCAGCTCAGAGTGACTCCTCCACCCACCTCCAAGCTGTCACATGCCCCTCCAGGCCCCTCCCACCCCACGACAGCACACATCACCCTGTGTGGTCATTGCCTGCTTCCTGGTCTGTTTCCCTACCAGCCTGAAGGCTGGGGCGTAGGCAATGGGCCCAGCTGGCTCCCCACTGTTTGCCCAGCATCCAGCACGGGGACTGGCACATGATAAACACTTGGCACATTTTTGTGGAATGTTAGAGCGATACCCCTTCAGCAATCTTCCACTCCTGGAAAAACAACAACCTTCAAACTTCAGTGTCTCTCAGCTGAGCTGTTGCCTACGCCTGAAGATGGGTGTCTGCACTAAACAGGAGCTGCCCGGATAGGCTGCCCTCGCCCTGGATGCCCCAGCGTGTGCCCAGGCTCACTTGCGCTTCTTTTCCCTCTCTCACACACAGATGGGAGTCAGCTTTCCAGCCACATTCAGTTCTCACTTTAATTCAAATTCTAAATTGGGAAGAAGAGCAGCTTCACACTCTCGATTTAGCCTGGGAAAGAAAAAGTGAGACAGCCTGGATGTTGCCAGGAAAAGGAGAAAGAGAAAGCAGGGTCTGGGGTTGGAGGGTGGCGGCAAATGTGCCAGAGCCCAAGGAAAGAATATGCAAGCCCCACCACCCAGCTCCTAAAAATAAACCACCCAGAGCTCTGACCCCAGGGTGGCCCTTAAAGCCTCTTTCCTACAGCAGGGCAACCATTCCCAGCATTATCTCCATCTGGAGGGGGTGGGGCTGGGGGAGCAGGGAGTCTCTGAATATTAAAGCTATCCAGGGAGGAAGATGTTGCTGCTTTGGTCACTGGTAGTAGGAAACCATGAGGTCCTTCTGAAATCTGACTTTGATTCCCCTTGTTGAGAGCTACAGGTTATGATGAATTAGAACTCTGAAGCCAAGGCCGGGCGTGGTGGCTCACGCCTGTAATCCCAGCACTTTCAGAGGCCGAGGCAGGTGGATCACTTGAGGTCAGGAGTTCAAGACCAGCCTGGCCAAGATGGTGAAATCGTGTCTGTACTAATAACACATAAATTAGCCGGGCATAGTGAAGGGCGCCTGTAATCCCAGCTACTCAGGAGGCTGAGGCAGAAGAATTGTTTGAATCCAGGAAGCGGAGGTTGCAGTGAGCCGAGTTTGCTCCACTGCACTTCAGCCTGGGGGACAGAGCGAGACTCTATCTCAAAAAAAAAAAAAAAAAAGAATTCTTGAGTCCACATCAATGTTCACAGCAGCATTATTCCCAGTCGCCAGGAGGTGGAAACAACCCTCTGTCCATCAGTCCATAAATGGATAAACAAAATGTGGTATATGCATATGGAACATTATTCAGCCTTAAGAATGAATGGGATTTTGACACATTCAACATAGATAAGCGCTGAAAACATTATGGCAGGTGAAATAAGCCAGACACAAAAAAATATTGTGTGATTGCACTTACATGAGTACCTAGAATAGTGAAATCCATAGAGACAGGAACTGTGAGATTAGCAGGCAGCCAGGCATGATAGTTCACGCCTTTAATGCTAGCACCTTGGGAGGACAAGGTGGGCATATCACTTGAGGCCAGCAGTTTGAGACCAGCCTGGCCAACGTGGTGGCAAAACCCCATTTCTACTAAAAATGCAAAAATTAGCTGGGCGTTGTGGTGCACACCTGTGGTCCCAGTTACTCGGTAGGCTGAAGCAGGAGAATAGCTTGAGCCTGGGAGGCGGAGGTTCTAGTGAGCTGAGATTGCGCCACTGCACTCCAGCCTGGGAGGAACAGGGAGTCCTCATATAAAGGGTGCAGAATTCCTGTTTGAGACGATGAGAAAGTTCCGAAAAGGACAGTGGTGATCGTTGTACAACAGTGTGAATGTACTTCATGCCACTGAAGTGTACAGTTAAAATGGTTCAAATTGTGTTTGTATATTTTACAATAAGAAATAAACATTAATATTAAAATTTTAGGCTGGGCACCGTGGCTTATGCCTGTAATCCCAGCACTCTGGGAGGCTGAGGCAGGTGGATCACCTGAGGTCAGGAGTTTGAGACCAGCCTGACCAACATGGAGAAACCCTATTTCTACCAAAAATACAAAATTAGCCAGGCATGGTGGCAGGCACCTGTAATCCAGCTACTGGGGAGGCTTAGGCAGGAGAATCGCTTGAACCAGAGAGGTGAAGGTTGCTGTGAGCCGAGATCACGCCACTGCACTCCAGCCTGGGCAACAAGAGGGAAACTCCATCTCAAATCATCATCATCATCATCATCATTATTAAAAATGTAAAACACCAAGTCCTATGTCAACTTTAAGACACTGTTGTTTCCCGCCACAATGGCCCTCTCTGCAACTGGATCACAGGGAAACTGGATCCTGTAAGTTCCAGACCCCTCCCTGTGCCCGTGGATAGGAACAGAAGTGCTGCCTCTGGCCAGAGTACAGTAGAGACCTTTCTGTGGATGTTCCTAGGGACAGGAGCTGACCCTCCCGCCCTATGGCTGTTTGTCAGTGTGATGGTGGATGGAAGCTCTCTCTCTTGTGCCAGGTGCCAGCTTCCTTCTCACTCATGCATGTTGACCTTGCCTTAAAGCAGGGTTCCCATATGGAAGGAGTTGATAGAAAGATGGTTAGAGGAAGGAAAAACAACAGGGCCCTTCCATCAGCCTCCCAGCCACCCTACTGCCACTGTACCGGGCGATATGAATGTTCCTTTGGGCTGGGCGGCTTGTCAGTCGGCGTGGGTGTCAGCTTTTCTGGCTGACTTTCTGTCTCTGCCTAGGAGGGCCCTGCAGGAGCCCCTGTGATAGCTGGTGCTAATGCATCTGACCCCACCCTCTCTCCTGGACCATCACATGGGTGCCTGCCGGTCTCACCACCTGCCCTCCCCCTGCCCCCTAGACTCCAGCGATGATTTTTTAAATGGCAAGTTGGCTCTCTGATTGCCTGGGAAGCACTTCAGGGGGTGGGAGCTGGATCAGGGCCCCCGCATTCATTGTGCGTCCCCATGACAGTGTGTGTCACACTTCTCCAAGTGCCTCTTAACGTCTGTCTCCCCCATTGGGCTGTGAGCTGCCAAAGAGGGGAACCCTCCTTACCACTCTTTATATCGTTAATGCCTAGAGCAGAAACGATGTTTGAGAAATACTTGTTGAATGGATGAATTAAAATGACCTGTTCCTATGTCTGTCTCCCCCACCTGACTTGACTCAAGAACCCTGCAGGGTGAAAGTGAAAGCTTCATCTGATTCATTCGGGGCCCCAGAGAAGAGTTCTTGGTAGGAGCTGGGGTTCAGCTGTAGGGCTCTGAAGCCAGACTGTCTGGATTGGAATCCTGGCTCCACCAGTGGGCAGCTCTGTGCCCTGGAACAAATCGCCTGCCCTCTCTGAGTACGTTTTCTCATCAGTGAGATGGGGGTGAGGATGGCACCTGCCTCATAAGGCACTCTGAGGACAAATGCCCGCCAAGTGTTTAGCACAGAGCCTGTCACATGGTTAACATGTACTGGGGTAAGGGCGGGGATGGAGAATGTATCCAGAGATTAAGGAAAATCAGAGGAAATAAGCAGCACAGATATTATTATTGTTGTTTTCCCTGCATCC
Source organism: Cacajao melanocephalus (assembly GCA_963573385.1). Classification (NCBI taxonomy): domain Eukaryota; kingdom Metazoa; phylum Chordata; class Mammalia; order Primates; family Pitheciidae; genus Cacajao; species Cacajao melanocephalus. The sequence goes on along the minus strand of CAUYLG010065306.1, from coordinate 48,602 downwards.
TGGTGTTTGTTGGAGTGGAAGCTGGGGGTGAGGCCAGTGCCAGAGTGGGGTGACCCCAGGGACTGCCTGCCCCCTCCCTCCCCATCCCCCACACCAAGGCCTGCAGAGCCCAAGCTTACCCACCAAGAAGCTGAGCAGCCCCGGCACTGGGCGGTGGTGAGGGGCCAGAAATAACTGCCGTTGCTATTCCTGCCTTTCTGGGCTGGGTGGAAACGCTGCCTTTCTAATCTAAAGGCTGCTCTCAACTTCCTGCACATCAGTGGGCTCTTATGTAATGCTCCCCTCCCTCTCCTGCCCAACGAGCTTCCAGAGATTTCTGCAGCCGGCTGGCTTTACTGCACACGCAGCTGGGGGTAGGGGGAGCAAAGAAATCACCACAGGCTGAATTGTCCTCTGAGCCCAGGGTCCTGCCAGCCTCAGGCCCGGGAGACGGACTGGGCAGCACAGGGCAGAGGGGCACATGTCCAAGGGCAGCAGCCTCATTCTGCATCTGCAGGGCACAGCGGGGCAGAGAAGACCCATCTCCACCCACTCCCTTTTCCCTTTGCAGACGCCCCCAGGACAGACTGTGCCCCTCCCAAGTGCTGATGCCTTTGGGGCTTCCATCTCAGGCCTAACCTGACTCTACCGGGGGCATCACTCCCTAGGCAGCCTCTGGGGACAGCAGCCCAGACCCTCTCTCCTGGGCTAACCCCCCACCCCCCACCACCAGGGGCTCAATCCTCTGTGCTCTCTTCTCTGCACCCCATGGATCCTGTCCAGAGCACACCAGGCACCCTCTTCAGACGCCCTGTCTCTCAGATCTCAGCAACACCCTGCACGGCCCTTCACCCAGCATGAGACCCAGCACTGTCCTCTGGCATCTTGAATGAATAGATGAGACCGCTTCACACTTCAGCACTCCACGATGATCCTCCCTCTCTCTCCGGTCTTCCAATGCCACTGCCCCCTCTCACCTACCCCCCAGGGCACCTTCTGTCCCAGCTCATGCCTGACTCCTCAGGTTTCTTCTCACCCCTCAAGACCCTCCCTGGGGTAGGAGCAGAACTGCCCCAGACCCATTCAAGGCTCATCAGCCTTCGGTTAGAAAGTCGGTTGGTCGGAAAGTGTGACAGGTGCCCCAGACAAACCCCAAGAGAGTCACTTCCTGAGCCCCAGGCTGGCCACGGGCAAACCACGGCTTGAGCAGCTCACGTGGGTGCTGACGTAGCCCAGGGCTGGGGAGGAGGAAGCAGCAATGGAAAAAGGGGCTTGTTTTCTTCTGAGAGCTGCGGCCGGCTCAGTCCTGGATCAGGTGTTGGAGATGGGATGGTTCCACTGGCTTTCTCCTGGAGCCTCAGTGGCCTTGGGGAGGCTCAGTTCTCTCTCTGCCTCCTTCTCCTCTCCTGCTTGCAAGGAAAGGTCTAAGTGCAGACAGCAGCTGAGGGCCTCTCACCTTTCCCCCAGCTTCTGGTATCAGTAACTTGTCCAGCAAGGTCTGAGAGCCCCAGGTCATCCCTAAGCACCCCTGAGGCCCAGTGGGCCCCTAGACCAGGGTGCAGTGACTCGGAGCCTTCCTTACCTCCAACCTGGTTTCCTGCAGGCCCCAGGCCGGTTGTTTCATCTGGGCTGTTGGTCACAAGTAGGGTGCTCACTAGCCCCAACTGAGATTTGGCTCCATGGGAGGGGCCAATTCTTTTCACCATCTCCTCCCTTTCCTGTCCCCCCAATCACAGCAAACAGAAGTGTACCATTGGCCAAAAGACAGACCAGAGGGGAGTGCGGTGACTCAGATGCCTCAGCCTTGAGGCTGAGAAGTCAGGTCAGCAGCATAACCCTATCTAGAGAGGTGACTTTCAGCCCTTTTCCTGACGGTCTAAGGCCAGGGCAGCATGCAGCATTCTGAGCTCAGCTCCTCCCCGAGTTCCTGGGTGGAAGCTGCCTTCTAGGAGCTCACACCACAGGGGCTGGGCAGGGTTGAGAAGGGCCACGTTGTCCTCTGTATGAGCTGTGAGGACAGAACAAGGGAGAGTGGGGGTGGACTGGTACGTGTGGCTCTGCACAATTCTTGCTGTCCACACCTTCACCTGAGGTCCCAGACAGGTCACGACCATACTCTCTTCCCTCCTGAGGCCTCTGCAAGGCTGGTCCTCTGCCTGCAATGCTCTCCCCACCACACCCCTCTATGCAGAGTTGGTTTCCTCTCCTCTTTTTTATCACTGCATAAATGCCACCTCCTCCAAGATGCCTTTCCCTCACCTTCCTAGTATATAAGCCACACTCACCATGATCTGAAATTATCCTTTTTATTTGCATAACTCTTTATTTCTGTCTATCCCACGGAATGGTATTTTCCATGAGAGCAAAGCCTCACTGCAGAATCCCTAAGACTTAGCATTGCACCCAATACACGCAGTGGCCAATAAATCTTTTTAAAAGAATGAACGTTTTATTTAACTTGCTACTTCCCAAGAGGAAATCTCTCTACTCCAGCCCATTTGTCCACCTTCCAGCCTCATTTTCCCCAGACAGACCACACATGAGTGCTCCTAGCCCACCCTCCCTCAAGCCTGACCTGAAACAGCTTCTCACCTCCCCATCCACAAAGTTTGGGCCTTCTCATGTTCCTTCTCCTCCAAAATCTCTTCATTGTCCCTGCCCTTCTCCCAGCCCCCTGCAATCTCTCTCTCCTCTTATCTCCTATGTCCTTTAGTGTCACTGAGTTTTGATGGCTAACAGGGCTGCCTCCTTCCTATTCTTTATTCTCTTGTAACATAGAAACCAAGCTCCTTTCTACCCAGCTGTAAGCTCCTTAGAGGCAAAGGCCTATCCCATGGGTCTTATTCCCAAACCTTGACTGCAGTTAGTCCTCAGGGAAGTTTTTATTGTTGTTGATACTGGGTGTACAACTGGCTGGATTGTGAGTAAGAGAAACTGAGGATGTTTTATTTTATTAATAAAAAAAGAATTCATTGGCCTGCATAACTAAAATGCCCAGGTGAATGCAGGGACCTTCTGTAGTCTGTCTCTTCTGTATGTCTGACTCTCTTCTCTCTGACTTCCCTGCATTGGCTTCATTCTCAGGCAGGATCTCCAGGCCTGTGAGCGAGATGGCCTCCAGGCTTACATCCTATTGGCTTAGTACCATCAGGGACAGGGAATTTCCCTTTCCCAGGAGTTCTGGAAAGTCTCAGAAGCGATTCTCATTGGCCTGGTTTGGTTCATGTGCCCATACTGACTCAATCACTACAGCTAGGGAAATGAACCACTCCTAGGCTAGGCCACCCCTGTATGGATGGCCAGGCCCCGGGAACATACCTACCCATAGATCTAGGGTGGGGCTATTGCCCCCAATCACATGGATTAGGGTGGCTCCCCAAAAGAAATTGCTGGCTGGGGAAGAGTAATAAGAAGAAAGGGGAATTGATGTTGTTCCTGCAGAACAAAAGATGTAGACTCTGAGAATTTCCTGTGCTGAGCTTCAGCAAGGACCTGAAAATACCTTAGGTGAGCTGCACAGGAGAATCATCAGGGAACTGGTTTGCCCTGGCTGGGGGAGGAGGATGTTCTCTCTGGGTCTGAGTATCTTTCCAGGGACAGCACAAGAATCCCAGGCTGATGCTCCGCCTCAGTGCTGGCACTCACAAGCTCAGGAAGACTGTGATTAGTTGGTCCAGGTAAAAACCTGTCTTTTCCAGACCTCCACAGGTGATTCTGCTGCACAGTCAAGGTTGAAAAATTCTGCTCTAGGAAACATTCTACAGCAGCAAGAAGGATTCAGATCAACTCTTAGGGATTATGTCCCCTGTGACAGGTTGGGTATGATTTTCCCTGTCTGCATAGCTCTTTCCAGAAAAGGGGCACTGGAGGTTTCTTGGAGGCTGCAGACGGGTGGGTGAACTGTTGATGACCCTATGGATCCAAAGCCCCTGAAAAGAATAATAGCCACTGTGTGTTGAATGCCAATTGCAAGGCAGGTACTGTGCATTGGGACTTGACATATGTCAGCCCAAATGAATTTCAGTCCCCACAACAATACTCCCATGTGGGTATTATTATTATTTTTGAGACGGAGTCTCCCTCTGTCACCCAGGCTGGAGTGCAGTGGCACAATCTCAGCTCACTGCAAGCTCCACCTCCCAGGTTCAAGTTATTCTCCTGCTTCAACCTCCTGAGTAGCTGGGACTATAGGTGCGTGCCACCATGCCTGGCTAATTTTTTTGTATTTTCAGTAGACATGGGGTTTTACCGTCTTAGCCACGCTGGTCTCAAACTCCTGATCTCGTGATCCGCCCACCTCAGCCTCCCAAAGTGCTGGGATTACAGGCGTAAGCCAGTGCTCCCAGCCCCCATGTGGGTATTATTAACATTAGCCCCATTTTATAGTTGAAGAAACTGAGATACAAAAAGCTTGCCTGGCCCGGCAAGGTGGCTCACGCCTGTAATCCCAGCACTTTGGGAGGCTGAAGCAGGCAGATCATGAGGTCAGGAGTTCGAGACCAGCCTGGCTAAGACAGTAAAACCCCGACTCTACTAAAAATACAAACAAATTAACCGGGCATGGTGGCATGCACCTATAGTCCCAGCTGCTCAGGAGGTTGAGGCAGGAGAATCACTTGAACCTGGGAGGCAGAGGTTGCAGAGAGCCAAGATCATGCCACTGTACTCCAGCCTGGGTGACAGAGGGAGACTCCGTGTCAAAAAAACAAAACCCAAAAATTTTGGTTGGGTGCTGTGGCTCACACCTGTAATCCCAGCACTTTGTGAGGCCCAGGTGGGTGAGTCGTTTCAGCTCAGGAGTTCAAAACCAGCCTGGCAACATGGCAAAACACCCTCTCTACAAAAATACAAAAAAAAAAAAAAAAAGCAAATCCAGGTATGGTGGCAGCCACCTGTAGTCCAAGTTACTCAAGAGGCAGAGGCTGGAGGATTACTTGACCCTGAGAGGCAGAGGTTGCAGTGAGCTGAGATCGCGCCACTGCACTCCAACCTGGGTGACAGCGTGAGACCTCGTCTCAGAAAGAATTAAAAAAAAAAAAACTTGGCTAAGGTACCCTACCAGGGAGTGGCAAAATAGACATTGAGACACAGGACCATCTGCGCTGCAATGGCCTGGCCTTCCTGCCCTTAGGGCAGGAGACCTCTGAGAAGTGCATCACCCCTGCCCCAATGGGCAACCCGGTACACAGTGGGAGTGGGCCCCCCACCTCCCCAGCGGACTTGAGATGGTAAGCTCAGAGACAAGTGAGTCCTGGTTCATTGCTGGATTCTTCAGTTGATTTTTATAAGACAACGTGTGTGGGGGGGGAGCGGGGGACAGCCACAAAGGGATGAAGTCCAAGAAAGTTACACCCTTCCCCATCTAAACGCCCTGACCCCGACCTCCAGAGGCTGTTGGAGTTCACCGAGGCCCTCATCCCCTCCCTTCCCTCTCGGTGTCGTCAAGCACCCTCCTTCCCCACATACATTTTCTACTTTCTTTTTAAATCCAGAAAAACAGCACCTCCTCTGGATTCAGAGCTAGAGCAGGAGGAGCCTTCCCTTCCCGGAATCCCTGTTCCCTTTGGGGTGCGCATCTGACTGCGTCGTGGGGGCGGGGAGGGCTTCCCTGTTCGCGTCCGGCCCCGGGGAGACCTGCGGGAATTGTTCTCCCCTACCACCCCCCACCCCCCCCTTCCTTCTCTCCCTTGCCTGGGCCAGGCTCGGGGTAGGGAGTGTTATCCCGGAGCCTGAGCGCCTCGGCAGTGGCGGCTCCCCAGGGACTGCAGGGGGAGCCCGCTGCAGCGCCTGCTCAGTTCGCGCTCACTGCGTCGAAGGCTCCCCCGGCCTGGCTCCGCGCCCAGCGCTGCATCCGGGAGGGGGAGCTAGGAGGCGGCGGAAGAGCCGGCGCGGCCAGAGCCCGGGCCTGGGAGTGGAGAGGAAACCTCCAGGGGGCAGCACCGAGCCGCCAAGCAGGTCCTCTATTCGCGCCCAGCCCGGGGTCCTCAGACAGCCCATAGGGAAGCCCACCCTTCGGAATCCCGCAGGGTCAGCTCGCCCTCCACCTGGACTGGTTCAGTGGGGGGAAGTGGCCCCCCCCCGCCAGAAGGACCATTATCTCCTGGTGGGAACAGGAATCAGGTCTCTCCTAGGGCAATCCCCGCTCCGGTTCCTCAAAGGTGGGCTCTTCGCCGGCGGGGACTAGGAAACAGGACTTTCGGTTCCCCGGGCGTACAGGGGACCCCAGGCGCCAGCAGCCCCATCCCACTGACAGGTGGCGGAGACAAGGCAGCTCACTGCTATGCAGTGTCCCAAGAACCAAGTGGCCGTGACTTCCTAGCCTCAGTTTCCCCGGCGACACCCGGAGAGTCAACGTGCCAAAGGTCTAGGCTCCGGGTTAAGGCCCCGCCTCTCCTGGGCGGCCCCTGCCCCGGCGGGCCCAGCCGCTCCTCCCCCACGCTCCCGGCTGGCTCCCACGGTCCCTGAGGTGGGCGGGCGGGCCCTGGATGACAGCGGCAGAACCCCCGCCCGACTCACTCTCGCCCCCGCTCTGGGTCCGGGCTTCCCCAGCCCAGTTCACGCCTGGGAGCCGCCTGAGCAGCCGCGCGCCCCGCGCCACGCGCCCCGAGCCCTCCCCGCCTGGGCGTCCCCGACTCCTGTGAGCGCTCGGGCTCCCGGCCTGGAACCAGGGAGGGGGGAGGGAGCGAGGGAACAACCAGCAGCGACCCGGAAATGCCATATAAGGAGCAGGAAGGATCCCCCCGCCGGAACAATCCTTATTTGGGCAGCGACTTATTTGGAGTGGCCCGATATGGCCCGGCCGCTTCCGGCTCTGGGAGGAGGGAAGAAGGCGGAGGGAGGGGCGGGGGCAACGCGGGAACTCCAGAGCGGCGCGGGTCCCGGAGGCCCCGGCAGCGGCTTGAGCGCTGGGCTTCCCCGAAGCCTGGGCGCCTGGGATGCGGGCGGGGGCGCGGGCCCCAGGGTGCAGGATGGAGGTGCCAGGCGCTGTCGGATGGGGGGGCTTCACGTCACTCCGGGTCCTCCCGGCCGGTCCTGCCATATTAGGGCTTCCTGCTTCCCAAATATGGCCATGTACGTCACGACGGAGGCGGGCCCGTGCGGTTCCAGACCCTTCAAATAGAGGCGGATCCGGGGAGTCGCGAGAGATCCCAGCGCGCAGAACTTGGGGAGCCGCCGCCGCCGTCCGCTGCCGCCGCCCGCTTCCGCCGCCGCAGGACCGGCCCCTGCCCCAGCCTCCGCAACCGCGGCGCGTCCACGCCCGCCAGCGCCCAGGGCGAGCCGGGGTCCCCGCCTGTGCGCTTCTCAGTGTGCCCCGCGCCCCGCATGTAACCTGGCCAGGCCCCCGCGACTGTGTCCCCCGCAGCTCCAGTCCCGGGCTGCGCCCACCCGCCCCGACACCAGCTCTCTGGCCCGCTCGTCTGGGATGGCCACAGCCAAGGCCGAGATGCAGCTGATGTCTCCGCTGCAGATCTCTGACCCGTTCGGATCCTTTCCTCACTCGCCCACCATGGACAACTACCCCAAGCTGGAGGAGATGATGCTGCTGAGCAACGGGGCTCCCCAGTTCCTTGGCGCCGCCGGGGCCCCAGAGGGCAGCGGCGGTAACAGCAGCAGCAGCAGCAGCAGCAGCGGGGGCGGTGGGGGCGGCGGGGGCGGCAGCAACACCAGCAGCAGCAGCAGCGGCAGCACCTTCAACCCTCAGGGGGATACGGGCGAGCAATCCTACGAGCACCTGACCACAGGTAAGCAGTGGCCTACGCCTGGGTGAACCCTTTCCCCACCATCCTGGCGTTCAGTCCTTCACCGCAGGAGTGCTCCTGGACCTTAGGATGGAAGCTGGGTTTCCCTTTCATTCCTCGCATCCCCAGGGTCATGTATTAGAGGGATGCCATGGGACATTATACAGCCCACCCCTTGCCCTCCTCCCTAGCGGAGCGCAGAGGACTGAGCTTTTTTTGTTTTGGATGGAGAGCTCTGGAGCTGCGTGGGTGGGTGGAGGAGGAGGGCTTGTTTTGATGAGCGGGGCTGCGCCCCAACCCTCCAGAAAGGCTTGCCTTGCCTGCCACCTTTCCCAAAGGAAGGACCGTGATCCTTGGCCGTGGATGTCCCGGCAGCCCGGGTTTGGGGGCGCGCACTAGCCGCGGCAGCCGTGGAGGTGCTGGCGGGAATCCCTCGCCCGCGCAGCCACCGCTGCGGAGCGCTGCGAGCTGCAGTGAAGGGGGATTCTCCGTATTTGCGTCAGCTGTTGTTGAAATGGGCTCTGCCACTGGAGCGGGTCCAGGAACATTGCAATCTGCTGCTATCAATTATTAACTACCTCGGGAGTCAATGGTAGCCGGCCCGACCTCTTGCCTGGCAGCTTGGGTCGTCCTCGTCCTCCAGTGATTGCCCTCCAGTAACCAGGCCTTCCCCTTCTCTCTCTCCTGCCAGAGTCTTTTCCTGACATCTCTCTGAACAACGAGAAGGTGCTGGTGGAGACAAGTTACCCCAGCCAAACCACTCGACTGCCCCCCATCACCTATACTGGCCGCTTTTCCCTGGAGCCTGCACCCAACAGTGGCAACACCTTGTGGCCCGAGCCCCTCTTCAGCCTGGTCAGTGGCCTTGTGAGCATGACCAACCCACCGGCCTCCTCGTCCTCAGCACCATCTCCAGCAGCCTCCTCCTCCTCCTCCGCCTCCCAGAGCCCACCCCTGAGCTGCGCAGTGCCATCCAACGACAGCAGTCCCATTTACTCAGCGGCACCCACTTTCCCCACTCCAAACACTGACATTTTCCCTGAGCCACAAAGCCAGGCCTTCCCAGGCTCGGCAGGGACTGCGCTCCAGTACCCGCCTCCAGCCTACCCTGCTGCCAAGGGTGGCTTCCAGGTTCCCATGATCCCCGACTACCTGTTTCCACAGCAGCAGGGGGACCTGGGCCTGGGCACCCCAGACCAGAAGCCCTTCCAGGCCCTGGAGAGCCGCACCCAGCAGCCTTCGCTCACCCCCCTGTCTACTATCAAGGCCTTTGCCACTCAGTCGGGCTCCCAGGACCTGAAGGCCCTCAATACCAGCTACCAGTCCCAGCTCATCAAACCCAGCCGCATGCGCAAGTACCCCAACCGGCCCAGCAAGACGCCCCCCCACGAACGCCCTTACGCCTGCCCAGTAGAGTCCTGTGATCGCCGCTTCTCCCGCTCCGACGAGCTCACCCGCCACATCCGGATCCACACAGGCCAGAAGCCCTTCCAGTGCCGCATCTGCATGCGCAACTTCAGCCGCAGCGACCACCTCACCACCCACATCCGCACTCACACCGGTGAGAAGCCCTTCGCCTGCGACATCTGTGGGAGAAAGTTTGCCAGGAGCGATGAACGCAAGAGGCATACCAAGATCCACTTGCGGCAGAAGGACAAGAAAGCAGACAAAAGTGTTGTGGCCTCTTCGGCCACCTCCTCCCTCTCTTCCTACCCATCCCCGGTTGCTACCTCTTACCCGTCCCCAGTTACTACCTCTTATCCGTCCCCAGCCACCACCTCATACCCGTCCCCTGTGCCCACCTCCTTCTCCTCTCCCGGCTCCTCGACCTACCCATCCCCTGTGCACAGTGGCTTCCCCTCGCCGTCGGTGGCCACTACGTACTCCTCGGTTCCCCCTGCTTTCCCTGCCCAGGTGAGCAGCTTCCCTTCCTCAGCTGTCACCAACTCCTTCAGCGCCTCCACAGGGCTTTCGGACATGACAGCAACCTTTTCTCCCAGGACAATTGAAATTTGCTAAAGGGAAAGGGGGAAACAAAGAGAAAAGGGAGAAAAAGAAACACAAGAGACTTAAAAGACAGGAGGAGGAGATGGCCATAGGAGAGGAGGGTTCCTCTTAGGTCAGATGGAGGTTCTCAGAGCCAAGTCCTCCCTCTCTACTCAGAGCGGAAGGTCTGTTGGCCAACAATCCTTTCTGCCCACTTCCCCTTCCCAAATTCCTGTTCCCTTTTACTTCAGCTGCCTGAAACAGCCATGTCCAAGTTCTTCACCTCTATCCAAAGAACTTGACTTGCATGGATTTTGGATAAATCATTTCAGTATCATCTCCATCATATGCCTGACCCCTTGCTCCCTTCAACGCTAGAAAATCGAGTTGGCAACATGGGGTTTGGGCCCCTCAGAGCCCTGCCCTGCACCCTTGTATAGTGTCTGTGCCATGGATTTCGTTTTTCTTGAGGTACTCTTGATGTGAAGATAATTTGCATATTCTATTGTATTATTTGGAGTTAGGTCCTCACTTTGGGGAAAAAAAAAAAAAAAGAAAAGCCAAGCAAACCAATGGTGATCCTCTATTTTGTGATGATGCTGTGACAATAAGTTTGAACCTTTTTTTGAAACAGCAGTCCTAGGTATTCTCAACGCATGTGTCAAGAGTGTTGTTCCGTTAACGTTTTTGTAAATACTGCTCGACTGTACTCTCACATGTGGCAAAATATGGTTTGGTTTTTCTTTTTTTTTTTTTTGAAAGTGTTTTTTTTTGTCCTTTTGGTTTAACAAGTTTCACGTCTTGGTGCCTTTTGTGTGATGCGCCTTGCTGATGGCTTGACATGTGCAATTGTGAGGGACATGCTCACCTCTAGCCTTAAGGGGGGCAGGGAGTGATGATTTGGGGGAGGCTTTGGGAGCAAAATAAGGAAGAGGGCTGAGCTGAGCTTCAGTTCTCCAGAATGTAAGAAAACAAAATCTAAAACAAAATCTGAACTCTCAAAAGTCTATTTTTTTAACTGAAAATGTAAATTTATAAATATATTCAGGAGTTGGAATGTTGTAGTTACCTACTGAGTAGGCGGCAATTTTTGTATGTTATGAACATGCAGTTCATTATTTTGTGGTTCTATTTTACTTTGTACTTGTGTTTGCTTAAACAAAGTGACTGTTTGGCTTATAAACACATTGAATGCGCTTTATTGCCCATGGGATATGTGGTGTATATCCTTCCAAAAAATTAAAAGGAAAATAAAGTAGTTGTGATTGGGTATGTGTTTCCTGGGTTAGGGGAGGGACTCTGCTCTATTGACGGCTGTGAGGTTTTCTGAAGACTTGGCCTTTACAGATACAAGGATCCTCCAGCCAGAGTCAGGCCCACTGTGTGAAACTGGAGTTTGTTATTTATGAGGAGGAGTATGGGTCTTCAGATGGTCTTGCTCTATCCACCCAGGCTGGAGTGCGGAACCGTGTAATCACACCTCACTGCAGCTTGACCTCCCAGGCTCAAGTGATCTTCCCACCTCGGTGTCCCAAGTAGCTGGGATAACAGGCACGTGCCACCACGCTCAGCTAATGTTTGTAGAGACAGGGTTTTTCCATGTTGCCCAGGCTGGGGTTCTCCTTTTTTTGATAATGGGCCTGTTCATCTTCAGTCTGTTGGGCTGAAGCTTTACCTTGGTTAGCTAAAGCCAAAAAAGGGCAGAGTTAGGGCTGAGACATGTGTGGCCAGAGGCAGTGCTACTCTCCTGGCATCAAATGTTGGGCCAGCCCCATCCCCCACCTCACTCAGGGTTGGAAAATCCATGATCTTGGGAATCCCTCCCATGTGCAGTTAGAAGAGGTAAGAAGTGGGCACAAGGGCTTTGTGGAAACGGTAACAACGCCAAGGCCAACTCAGCCTCTCCCTCCCATTCCCCATGTCCCCAGCAACTTGAGGGCATCAAAGAAACCTAGAAGAGGTAAAGGCCAGTTCTCAAGCCAAGAATCCTTCCAGGAAGAAAATCTCATCACTTGCCAGCTGGAACTGTCATCCTTGGCAGCTTCCTGGGACAGAGGACAGAGTGGGCAGAAGGCTGGCCTGGTGTCTAAAGTTCCCATCCAGGCCAAAGCTCTTCCCATTGTGTAGGAGGCCTGAGGTTCTAGGTTCTTTTTGCCCCAGTCCCCAGAGGGGCCACTCCCATTGCTGGAGCAATCCCTGTGGGCATGTGAGCATCTGCCTACTCTGTGAGAGGCCTTGACCTGGCCACGACAGATACCATGGGATTAGCTCCTATTCCAGGAATGTGGATTGCTGGTTGGGGAGACAGATATAAGACGACAATTGCAGCATGGTATTGAGTTATGCAATATGGGCAAGAATGGGGCTCTTTGGGAGCATAGAGAAGGGCACCCAACCCACCCAGGGGCTTAGGAGAGGTGGAAAAACTGAGTTGGGAAGCACAAGTAGGAGTCAACCTGATTGACTTGGTTTGTGGGTGAGGAAGGGAGGACACTGGCTAAGTCTACTCAAGATGAGATGGATTACTGAATGGAAGCACTACCTCCAACCCTGATATCTAAGTCTTTTGTGAATTGGTCAGACTCCACCATCCGTGGGTGGATGGGTACAATAGATTTGTTATCCTGGAATTCCCAAGCCTTGGCTCCTCTCCCAACTTCTGACCCCTAAAATCAGAGGGATAATGAAGTATCCCCTTGACCTGGTACGGTTATCAGGCCCTGATTGAAGTGAAAGTCTAATTGGCTTCCACCTCTTCTCCTTCCTCTAACGGTCTCCCAGGTGGTTCTCAACCCACACTTTCTGGAGCCAGAGGAATTCCAATAATCCCCTGAACATTGGCCCAGTTCTTTCTTGTGCAGTCTAGCTTTCCGTGACTAACACCGTTGACCTCTGTCCTTTCCCATGGCACCAGACCTCGGCCTGGAGCAGGGGGAGCTGGGCACCTTCTCTAGCAAGGGGCACATCCCTGTGAGCCTCCTGGCAAAATTGCCAGGTCCTGATGAGACAATATTTGTATTGGCACACCTCTTCCCAGCCCCACCTACCCCTCCCCATCTCACTCTAAGCCCAGGAACACAAGTCCATGCCTGTTACACATTCTTAAGAATTTCTCACTCCAGATTCCCAAGAAACAAAACATGGCAAGAATAAAATATGAAAGAAGAAGCACTGAGACTCTGTTCCTTTAAAGCAGAGGGTCTTGTATGTTACAAGGGCATCAGAATGAGATTCCCAGGCTCCATTAACAGAGCTGCTGACTGATACCTTACATCTGGGATGGGGTCCTGCAACTGGCTTTGATAACAAGGTCATTCTGATGCAGATGGCTTGTTGCTAGCTAATATTTATTTTATTTTTGAGACAGGGTTTTATTGTCAGCCAGGCTGGAGTGCAGTGGCGCGATTATAGCCCATTGCAACCTTGAACTCCTAGGCTCAAAGTCTCCTCTAGCCTCCAAAGTAGCTGAGAATACAGGTGCATTACAGGTAGCTAATTTTTTCATGTTTAAAATTTATATTTATTTTTAGTTTTTTGAGATGGAGTCTGGCTATGTCACCCAGGCTGGAGTGCAATGGCGCGATCTCGGCTCACTGCAACCTCCGCCTCCTGGGTTCAAGCAATGTATTTTTAGTAGAGATGGGGTTTCACCATGTTAGCCAGGATGGTCTCGATCTCCTGACCTTGTGATCTACCCACCTCGGCCTCCCAAAGTGCTGGGATTATAGGCGTGAGCTACTGCGCCTGGCCTGCTAATTTTTATTAGTCCTGTCATCAGGGTTTCTTTAGGCTCTGACAAGCCAAACTTAAGTTCATTTTCATAGTTGAAATAGGGCATGGGGCAAAAACTCCTCCCTTTTGCAGTCCTGTAGTAAAATGAATGTGTTGGCTGATATAAAAATAAAAATATAAGAATAATAAATGTTTACATAAATTCCTACTCCTGCAAGGGAAATAGAACATCATCATAAAGGCTGAGGTTGGGGAAGGGCCCCAGAGAGCACTGAACAACTGATTCAGTTCTAGGGGACATTGTCTAGGGCTTCAGGAATGTGAGGAAGGACAGAGAGGAGTAGTGCAGAAGGGGATTGGAGGTGGGGGACTGGGCTAAGGACAAGGACAGGTTTTGATTCTGAAGTAAAAGAATGAACCAGGTCCTAAGGACCTTTGACCCTTCCTCCTCCTACCTGAGAGGTACTATTTTTGCTTGAATTTCAGGAATGTTCAGCCTGTTTCAGGAATGTTCTCACCTGGTTCGAAAGATTCCAAGCACTTGGGAAGGTGGAGCTTAGCCTAGGGTTTGCAGCATCCTTGAGTTTTCAGTGTGTTTCTTCTACTTTCTGCCTATTCAGAACTGCCCCCTACCCCACAGGTATGAACTGGAGCCAGGTATGGGTACTATGGGGTCAGAGATATTTCCTGCCAGTCCCCTCCCTGCATCCACACTGTGTTCACTGTTTCATGCCACACTTGGTACAGTTTGAGAGGGAAGCCATTGGGCAGAGCGAGATCCCAGAGTCCTAAGAGAAATGAGGCCAAGTTTAAAAGAATCAGATTTCGAGCAAATAACATTTTAACACTTTACCCAGAAACCTTTGGGTGCTAATAAGATTTTTGCACCTAAAGAGCAAATCTAACCCTCTACTTCTGTAATTTTTCTCCCAGTCTCCTTATCTCCATTACTAGGACCTGGGAGAGCCTCTGTGGCTAAGCTTACTTCAGATGACCTCTTAGATCAAATTGGTAGTAACTCAGTTGCAAGTAAAATCTCATTTCCCTTTCCAGGGAGTTCTCTCCACCAAGCCCATTCTCCTTAGTACTTAGAGTTTTAAAAATTATTATTCTGACTCTATCAAGGGCCATGTTGGTAGCTTACACCTATAACATTGCACTTTGGGAGGCTGAGGCAAGAGTATAGCTTGAGCCCAGGAGTTCAAGACCAGCCTGGGCAACATAGGGAGACCCTGTCTCTACAAAAAATTAAATAAACTGGGTGTGGTGGCCTGTGCCTGGAGTTCCAGATACTCAGGACTTTGATGTAGGAGGATTGTTTGAGCCTGGGAGGTCAAGGTTACAGTGAGCTGAGATAGTACCACTTCACTCCAGCCTGGGCAGCAGAGCAAGACCTGGACTCAAAAAAATTTTTTTTAAACTATTTTTGTATTTAGGCGGGTGCAGTGGCTCACACCTGTAATCCCAGTACTTTGGGAGGCCAAAGTGGGTGAATCACCAGAGGTCAAGAGTTCAAGACCAGCCTGACCAACATGGTGAAACCTTGTCTTTACTAAAAATACAAAATAATTAGCTGGGCATGGTGGCACACACCTGTAATCCCAGCTACTCAGTAGGCTGAGACATGAGAAGCACTAGAACCTGTGAGTCGGAGGGTGCAGTGAGCTGAGATCACACCACTGCACTCCAGGCTGAGTGACTGAGCAAGACTCTGTCTCAAAAAATGAATAAATAAATAGAGTTTTTAAAATTTAAAAAAATAAAAAGAAGAAACTTATTTTGGTATTTTTTGTAAAGACAGGGTTTCAACATGTTGCCCCGGACGGAGGTACTATTGATGAGCAACAAACTGTACACATAAAGTGTACAGCTTGATGAGTCTCAACATATATGTACACAGGTGAAATAATCACAATTGCAATACTGGACATTACCACCATCTCCAAAAGTTTCCTCATGCCCCTTGGTAGTCTTTCCTCCCTTCCACCCCTTTACCCAGGTAATTACTGATCTGCTGTCACCGTGAATCAGTTTGCCTTCTCTAGAGTTTCTTTTTTATTAACTGACCAGCTTAGAAAAATAATCATGGTAGATATCTTAGTTCATTCTTCTAATAAGCCTGTTGATCTGGTCCTCCCTGCTGCTAGCATCTCCACCTTCTACAAGATGGATTGTCTTTTTCTTCATTCCGCCTCGTGGAGAAGATCATTAGAAGGGTCACAGGAAGTTATTTGCTTCTTTGAAGTATTTTCCAGCAGTATAGATCTCATGAATCAGATTCTCTGTGCAAATGATGCCATATTTACCAAAAGATTGAGCAATCAAAGCGTTATCTGTCAAAGCAATTCACTTCTTACTGATTTTGCCATAACCACGCTTGTAGATTAGTTCATTTACTGACTTCAGATTTCGGCACCCCCAAAGCAGTATATGGTTCTACAATCCTTTGCATGTTAATTGAAGCCTTGTTTAGCTTCACAAAGGTCCCACTGAAGCTTTGACAAAGGTGAAGAAGCTGCAACACCTTTCTGACCTTTGTGCTCACACCATTGATACCTCTGATTCTGATGACAAACACCAATTTGGGTTCTGCAGGTACATAGAAGTTACCAGTTTTTCTTGCCATCCTCGCCATTTGAATTTCAGTTCTGTACATCTGCCTATATTCCTTGTGATAGTGCTTCACTGCTTTTTTCTTTTCTTTTCTTTTCTTTTCTTTGAGATGAAGTTTTGCTCTCGTTGCCCAGACTGGAGTGCAATGGCGCGATCCTGGCTCACCACAACCTCCACCTCCCAGATTAAAGTGATTCTCCTGCTTCAGCCTCCCGAGTAGCTGGGACTACAGGTGCCCACCACCATGCCCGGCTAATTTTGTATTTTTAGTAGAGACAGGGTTTCTTCATGTTGGTCAGGCTGGTCTCGAACTCCCAACCTCAGATAATCCACCTACCTTGGCCTCCAAAAGTGCTGGGATTACAGGGGTGAGCCACATGCCCCACCTCCTCCTTGCTTTTCGATGCATCTTTGGGGCACACTTCTTCTCAGGTACTTGATCTTCAGCTCTGCCAAATTCCTTCGTTTTTTCTTAAGGGTTTCTGGCACAGCAGGAACCTCCTTCTCTTCTACACTTCCATGGTGCCAGCCAGAAAAAGAGGACAGAGTTTTTTATACAGGGAATCATTTGCTATGTCCTTGATTTGGTCTGGCTTCCTTCACTTAGCATCACTGTTCGGGATTCATTGATGTTGCTGCGTGTACCCTGGAAATAGTTCACTCTTTTTCACTGCCAAGTAGCATTCTGCTATATGGCTATGCCCTGATTGTTCATCCCTTCCCCTATGAAGGGACATCTCTGTTGGTTCCCTTTGGGGCTATTACAGATAAAGCTGCTGTGGTCATTGGAGTGCAAGTCTTTGTATGGATGTGTCCGGATTTACTCCAAAGTTTCCCCCCACCGTTCTGGCTCCTTCTTCCCACCATATCCACATTTATTCACATCCCTGGTGCTTGAAACAACAAGCACCTATCTTCCCCCACACTCACAGAGTTATAGCCTCCTAAGAGATTTGCTTCCTTTAGTAATTACTCAAGTAAACAGAGCCAGTCCCTTTGTTATTCTTGTTGTTCTACTCCAAACTCTCTCCCATTTGTTTCTGTCTCTTTATTTCTTGAGACAGTCTTGCTCTATCGCCCAGGCTGGAGTGCAGTGGCGCCAATTGTTTCTCTGCAACCTCCACCTCCTGGGTGCAAGCAGTTCTCCTGCCTCAGCCTCCCAAGCAGCTGAGAATATAGCTGCGTGCCACCACGCCTGGCTAATTTTTGGATTTTTGGTAGAGACAAGGTTTCACCATGTTGGCCAGGCTGGTCTCGAACTCATGACCTCAGGTGATCCACCTGTCTCAATCTCCCAGAGTGCTGAGGTTATAGGTGTGAGCCACCTCGCACGGCCCCATTTGTTTCTGTCTTTCTGGTAATGAGGTGTCTGGGTGAAGCAAGGTAGATTGTCATTATTTAGTCAGCTCAGCAAGTGGACAAAAGTCCATGATGACACTTTTCTAAAGAGGAGAGGTGCCTGGGAGGGGGTGAGCTGGGGATTGATCAGACACTCCTATCTCAAAAACAGGAAGAGGCTCAGGGTCAGGTGATGTGGGACGCTGCCCTCGGGGGACTAGTCCTGAGAGGTTATCTGTAGTTTGCCTTTATCACTATCTCCTGTGGGCGGTTACTGACGAACCCATCTGGAACACAGGTCCCATTCACCCACTGGTTGTCACAGACTCTAATCTGCCACATTTTCATCTCTTGGACTGGGGTTAGTACTGTAACTAAAATTTCTCTTTCTTCTTTGGACAACAGGAGTGTGGGGTTATGGAGCTGCCAGAGGAGAGGACAACAGAGGGTGGAGGGCAGGTCTGGGTCTGTGCTTCCAACTCTGATAAACTAACACTTGCTGATGACCTGGCATGTGTGGGGGCTGGGATGGGAAGAGAGTGGCTTCACTGATTGAAAAAAAGTTATCCTTCACAGTTATTCTTTCCAGACAGACAATAAAAGGATCAATGAGGATGTGAACAAACCGGAACTCTCACATATTGCTGGTGGGGATATAAAAAGATGCAGCCACTTTGGACAAATGGTTTAGTCATTTCTTATAAAGTTAAACTACACTTACCATATGACCCAGCAATTTCACTCCTGGGTATCTACCTAAAAGAAATGAAAACATGGCTGGCACCGTGGCTCACACCTGTAATCCTAGCACTTTGGGAGGCCAAGGCAGGCAGATCACAAGGTCAGGAGAGCAAGACCATCCTAGCTAACATGGTGAAACCCCATCTCTACTAAAAATACAAAAAAATTAGCCAGGCATGGTGGCACACACCTATAGTCCCAGCTATTTGGGAGACTGAGGCAGGAGAATCACTTGAACCCAGGAGGCAGAGGTTGCAGTGAGCTGAGATTGCACCACTGCACTCCAGCCCGGGTGGCAGAGCGAGACTCTGTCTCAAAAAAGAAAAAAAAACAAAACATGTTCACACAAAGACTTGCATGCAAATGTTCATAACAGCATTATTCATAATAGCCAGAGTGGAAAGAATCCAAGTGTCTATTCAACTGATGCATAGATAAGCAAAATGTGGTATACCCAAACGATGAAATAGGCCTCAGCAATAAAAAGGAACAAAATATAGATGTGTGCTACAACATGCGTAAACCTCAAAACATTTCGATAAAGAAGTTAGGTGCAAAAGACTACATAGTGTATAACTGCATTTATATGAAATGCCCAGAAAAGGCAAAAGTCTTATAGAGACAGAGAGCAGATTAGTAGTTGTCTAGGACTGGGTGTAAGAGTTATTGATGGCCAATGAGTTTTTGCTATTTTGAGGATTATGGAGATATTCTAAAACTGGATTGTGATGTTTGAACAATTGTTTATATTACTGAAAGTCATTGAATTATACACAAAAATGCGTGAAAATTATGGTATGTAAAGTATAATTTATGAAGGAATTTTTAAAACATTATCCTTGCTTGCTGGGTGCAGTGGCTCATGTCTAATCCCAGCATTTTGGGAGGCCGAGGTGGGCAGATCACCTGAGGTCAGAAGTTCGAGACCAGCCTGGGCAACATGGTGAAACCCCATCCCTATTAAAAATACAAAAATTAGCCAGGTGTGGTGGCAGGCGCCTGTAACCCCAGCCACTTGAGAGGCTGAGGTGGGAGAATTGTTTGAACCCAGGAGGCGGAGGTTGCAGTGAGCTGAGATCGCGCCATTGCACCCCAGCTTGGGTGACAGAGTGAGACTCCCTCTCAAAAAACAAAACAAAACAAAAACAAAAGAACAGGTTTCCTACGTGGGCCAGAGTGACTCCTCAGCTGCCAGATAAATCCAGAAGTCACTATTTCCACAGAACTAGCAGTGGATGCTGTCCTCAGGGAAAACCCTCTCAGTCTCCAGGGAAGCTTATTACTCCTCAGAACCAACTTCGCTTCCTAGAACCTTTTCAGATCCAGTGACCAGAAGCCTGAGAACCAAACTAGGCCTCATTTGTTGAACAAATTAACAGAGCACCTACAGTGGAGAGTTGGTTCTGAGGATTTGGAGGGGCTCTGGGAGAAGGAGAAACTCAACCACCCCAGCCTTGCCAACTACCTTTGAATCTCTTTAGAACCAACTTTGAATTCCCTGAAACTGGCTTCTCCCTGATACTAGCATCCCCTCCAGCTGCCTTATTAGAACCGACTTTTAGCCACCTCAACAACTGTCCATCTCAAACTATCATCTCAGAATGACCCATTTAATAGTTTCAGATCCACCTGACTTGGTCCATTTGTTGGGTCAGCTATGGGAATGTTCTCAATCTTCTGTTAATGACAGGAACACAACTTCTATTGCCCTCAAGTCCCCATAAAACAGGGACTCTGCTGTGGTGACTGCTTCCAGTCCCATTGCAGCAGCCACAGAACCAATTTTGTCACCAGATGTGTGATGACTCCCCTGCACTGTCTCCTCAGAATCATCGTTCATTCTTTTCAGAGCTAGATTTCATTTTTGGCTAATTGTCAAGGTCCTTACAACTTTCTCTTCAGACATGTCTTGGCTCTACTCAGAAACACTTTTTCCATCTCCTCAGGCCCAGCTCTCAGCCTTCATAAAGCAAGTCTTTATGTTATTCTCCCATGGGCTTCAGTTTCCCAATCTGCTTCATGGGGGAAATAATGCTTATTTTTGTTCTTCTTTAAAAAGGTAATGTTGGCCAGGCGCAGGGGCTCAGGCCTGTAATCTCAGCACTTTGGGAGGCCGAGGCGGGATCACAAGGTCAAGAGTTGGAGACCAGCCTGGCCAAGAGGGTGAAACCCTGTCTCTGCTAAAAATACAAAAATTAGATGGGCATAGTGGCAGGAGCCTGTAATCCCAGCTACTGGGGAGGCTGAGGTGAGAGAACTGCTTGAGCCCAGGAGGTGGAGGTTGCAGTGAGCCGAGATCTCATCACTGTACTCCAGCCTGGATAAAAGTACAATACCCTATCTCAAAAAAAAAAAGTAAAGTGAATTTTTTCTTATTACAAAATATATATATTCACTGTGAAAAATATAAAAGCATACCTTTTTCACACATGTTGAAAGAAGAGAAAGCCTTTGACACACGAAACTTACATGCTGATGCGGGGAGAATGAATTGGGCCCAGTTTTCCTGAGGGCTACAAGCGTGTACCCAGAGCCTTAGAAAAGTTCATGCCCTCTGGGAGGTGGAGGTTGCAGTAAGCCGAGATTGTGCCACTGCACTGTAGTCTGGCGACAGAGCGAGATTCTGTCTCAAAAAAAAAGAAAAAGAAAAAAGGTTCATGCCTTCTCTCCTAGCAATTCTGCTACGACTGCTGTTAATCACAGTATTATGTGTAATGGAGAAAAATGGCAACAGCATACATGTCTGATGGGTGATGGCTGAAATAAACTGTTACATCATACGATGGATGACTTACTAGGCAGTCATTATAAATCATGTTCTGAAATAATAATTGACCTGAAAAATGTTCATGATATAATGCTCACAACATTAAGGAATGAAAGTAAGATATGAAACTTTACATGGCATGATTCCAATTTTATAAAATACATGCACATATAACATCATTATACATCAAATGCTGGTGGTTGTTATTCTAGGTAGTGGGATTGTGGGTAACTTTTCTTTTCTTTTCTTTTTTTTTTTTTTTTTTGAGTTGGAGTCTCACTCTGTCACCAGGCTGGAGTGCAGTGGCGTGATCTCGGCTCACTGCAACCTCCGCCTCCCAGGTTCAAGTGATTCTCCTGCCTCAGCCTCCTGAGTAGCTGGGACTACAGGCATGTGCCACCACACCCAGCTAATTTTTTTGGATTTTTAATAGAGATGGGGTTTAACCATGTTAGCCAGGATGTTCTTGATCTCTTGACCTCATGATCTGACTGCCTAGGCCTTCCAAAGTGCTGGGATTACAGATGTGAGCCACCTCGCCTGGCCTTTTTTTTTTTTTTGAGACAGAGTCTTGCTTGTTGCCCAGGCTAGAGTGCAGTGGCACAATCTCAGTTCAATGCAACCTCTGCCTCCCAGGTTCAAGCAGTTCTCCTGCCTCAGCCTCCCGAGTAGCTGGGATTACAGGCTCCTGCCACTATGCCTGTCTAATTTTTGTATTTTTAGTAGCGATGGGGTTTCACCATCTTGGCCAGGCTGGTCTCCAACTCCTGACCTTGTGATCCACCCCCCTCGGCCTCCCAAACTGCTAGGATTACAGGCATGAGCCACTGTGCCCAGCCTTTTATTTTCTATACTTTTCTGTGTCTTCTAAATGAGCCAATTTTTGTTGTTGTTGTTTGCTTGTTTGTTTTTAAGATGGAGTCTGACTCTGTGGCCCAAACTAGAGTGCAGTGGCGCGATCTCGGCTCACTGCAACCTCCACCTCCCAGGTTAAAGTGATTCTCCTGCCTCAGCCTCCCAAGTAGCTGGAATTACAGGTGTGTGCCACCACACCTGGCTAATTTTTGTATTTTTAGTAGAGATGGAGTCTCACCATGTTGGCTAGGCTGTTCTTGAACTCCTAACCTCAGGTGATCTACCCTCCTCAGCTTCCCAAAGTGCTGGGATTACAGGTGTGAGCCACTGCGCCAGGTGAGCAGATGTTTTTATCATTGGAAGAAAATTGTTCTATTCAAGAACGTAAAAGAAAAAGACTAGATAAGCAAATAAGTATTTTCTAGAATCTGGTTTTTATGAAGGTCCTCTGATGGACTATTTTCTTGCACTGCAGGAATCTGCCCCTTCGATAATAAGCTGTTAAAGAAGAGTGGTAAAAATAAAAATGGGTCCAGGTGGAGTGGCTAATACCTGTAATCCCAGCAATTTGGGAGGCTGAAGCAGAAGGATAGTTTGAGACCAAAAGTTCAAGACCAGCCGGGGCAACAGAGAGACCCTGTCTCTACAAAAAGTACAAAATACTAGCAGGGTATAGTGGCACATGCCTGTAGTACCAGCTATTCGGGTGGCTGAGGTCTGAGGATTGCTTGAGCCCCGGAGTTTGAGGCTGCAGTGAGTGATGATCTTCACTGCACTTCAGCCTGGGCAACTCAGCAAATCCCAGCCTCAAAACAAAACAAACAGGTCTGGCTCAGTAGCTGACCCTTGTAATCCCAGCACTTTGGGAGATCGAGGTGAGGGAATCACTTGAGGTCAACATGGTGAAACCCCATCTCTACTAAAAAAATACAAAAATTAGCCGAGCACGGTGGCAGGTGCCTGTAATCCCAGCGACTTGGGAGGCAGAGGCACAAGAATCCCTTGAACCCGGGAGGCAGAGGTTGCAGTAAGCTGAGATCACACCACTGCACTCCAGCTCGGTGACAGAGTAAGACTGTCTCAAAAAAATAAAACAGGCCGGGTGTGGTGGCTCACACCTGTAATCCCAGCACTTTGGGAGGCCAAGGAGGGCGGATCTCCTGAGGTCGGGAGTTCCAGACCAGCCTGACCAACGTGGAGAAACCCTGTCTCTATTAAAAATACAAAATTAGCTGGGCATGGTGGTGCATGCCTGTAATCCCAGCTACTCAGGAGGCTGAGACAGGAGAATCACTTGAACCTGGGAGGCAGAGGTTGCCGTGAGCAGCGATCGTGCCATTGCACTCCAGTCTGGGCAACAAGAGTGAAACTCCATCTCAAAAAATAAAAGAATTAAAAAAAAAAAAAAGAACAAATAAACAAACTAAGATGGGAAAGATTTCCTAGGGACTCAGGCCTCTAGGCTTTTGCTGAGTGGAGGCAAGTTGTTTAACATTCTTCGTAAGGGGATGGTCTGTCTGTTAGAGGCTGGCAGGATAGAAGCACCAGACAACTGCTGTTGGCTTCTAAATTTGGGGGCCGTAGGTTTTTTAAAAACCAGAAAGTGTTGTTATTTTATTAGTTCACCAAGCTCCCTCAACTATTTCTTAGACAACTCATGAGATCTCGCCCCCATCACTGAATTCTGTTTCCATCTTCATTCCCCATATACAATTCACACAAAGCACTAGGCTCAAAGCTTTTCTCTGAAATTTCTTTCTTTTGCTTATTACTGAATTGGTGTTAGCCAGGTGTTCCTGTTGGTTATTCTTGGGTCAGACTTTGTTTTATTGTTCTACAATTCCGTAGGCATCCCTTAGAAAGAAGAGCTCAAGTCTGGGTGACTTTCTTGGGGTCGTCCTCAGTACTAGGTCATCCAGAGTCTATGTGGCTCCTTTACTCTATCACGAATAGATAAAAAATCTAAAGTGTATTTATCAAATACCTACTTTATGTCAGGCCCTGGGCACATACAGATAAACAAGATAGAGCCTGGGGCAGCACAGGAGTTCGTGAAGAAAGATTTGGAAAGAAATAATTACCATAGTGTGACATATGAGAGGTGTGTACAGAGCAGGGAGTGACATTCTGTCAAGGAGGAGAGATGGAGAAATGGGGTGTAGAAGGAACACTAGGAGTTCACAGGAGGACTTGCAGGCAAGGGAACAGCAAGTGCACAGCCGGGGAAGTGTGTTCAGAAAGCAGCAAATTCATGGTGGGGCGGCAGGAAGCACAGAGGGGAGGGGCAGGGAATGTGGCTGGAAAGGCAGGTTGGGGCCACATTTGGAAGGCCCTCAGTGACAGTCCAAGGGGTTGTACTTTTCCCGAAGGCAACAGGGACTGAGATGGCATTAGTGCATAGGCACACCACTACTTTTGATGGTGTTTCTGGGTGTCTGAAAAACTACATCCCAGCACTTTGGGAGGCAGAGGTGGGTGGATCACCTGAGGTTAGGAGTTCAAGACCAGCCTGGCCAACATGTTGAAACTCCATCTCTACTAAAAATACAAAAAGTAGATGGGTGTGGTGGCGAGCACCTGTAATCCCAGCTGCTCGGGAGACTGAGGCAGAAGAATCACTTAAACCCAGGAAATGGCGGTTGCAGTGAGCAGAGATTGTACCACTGCACTGCAGCCTAGACAACAGAGTGAGACTTAGCTCAAAAGAAAAAAATACACACACACACACACATATAAATTGTAAAAATAAATTCTAAATATCTATTTCATGGCTAGATCAAGCTTCATATTTTTATTGTAGAAAATCTTAAATATTCTCAAAAGTAGGGGGAATGATGTAATAATGTCCCTGTGTCTATCAACCAGTTCAACAATGGTCAATTCACAGCAGTCTTGTTTCTTCTATAACACCCTCTTCCCTACCCTCACCCCCACACCCTGGATTATTTTGAAGCAAATCCCAGACATTATATAATTTCATCTGTAAATACTTCAGTATATCTTCATAAGTATTTTTAAGTTCCTTTGCTTGAATCAGGACCCAAAAAAGACAACACTTTGCATTTGGTCGATGTCTTTTAAGTTTCTTTTAAGCCACAATAGTTCCTTTTGCTATCTATTTATTGAAGAAACGAGGTTATTTGTCCTGAAGAATTTCCCACTTTTTGAATTGAACACATTGCATTGTTTCCCCTCTTATAATGCTGTTCAATATGTCCTTCTATCCTATCAATTTCCCATAAACTGGTTATTATACCCAGAGGCTGGATCTGATTCATGTTCAATTTTTAGGTGATGCTATACACTTGGTATTGCAACATAACAAAAAGTACATAATTTTTAGGGTTTTATATTTATTTATTTATTTATTTATTTATTTATTTATTTTGAGACGCAGTCTTGCTCTGTCACCCAGATTGGAGTGCAGTGGCGCAATCTCAGCTTACTGCAATCTCCACCTCCCGGGTTCAAGCAATTCCCCTGCCTCGATCTCCCAAGTAGCTGAGACTACAGATGTGAGCCACCACGCCCAGCTAATTTTTTGTATTTTTAGTAAAGACGGAGTTTCACCATGTTAGCCAGAATGGTCTCGATCTCCTGACCTTGTGATCTACCTGCCTCAGCCTCCCAAAGTGCTGGGATTACAGGCATGAGCCACCATGCCCAGCCTCGCTATACGGAATTTCTAAACAGTGAAATATAATTCACATAAGATAAAATTCACCATTTAAAGTGTACAAGTCAATGAATTTTATTTTATTTTTATTTTTTATTTTTTTAAAATATGGAACGCTTCACGAATTTGCATGTCATCCTTGCGCAAGGGCCATGCTAATCTCTGTATCGTTACAATTTTAGTATATGTGCTGCCGAAGCAAGCACATGATTTTTAGTATACTTATAATGTTGCACAACCATTGTCACTAATTCCAGAACATTACAATTATCCCCAAAATAAACCTGTTAGCCGTCACTCTCCATTACTTATGATCCCTACCCCCAAATCACTGACAACTACTAATCTACTTTCTGTCTCTACCAGTTTGCCTGTTCTGGACATTGCATATACATAGAATTAAATGATATATGGCCTTTTGTGCCTGGCTCCATTCACTGAACATAATGCTTTCAAGGTTCATCTATGTTGTAGCATCATGTCTCAGTACTTCACTCCTTTTTATGGCTGAATCAGATTCCATTATATGGTTCTACCACATTTTATGTATCCAGTCATCAGTTAATGGACATTTGGATTGTTTCCACTTTTTAGCTATTTGAATAATACTTGCTGCTGTGAACATTATGTACAGGTTTCTGTATAAACATATGTTTTCAATTCTCTTGGGTAGTTATCTTTCTTTCTGTGATGTTAAAATGAATTAACCAGCCAGTTTCCTGTAGTCCCAGCTAATCGAGAGGCTAAGTCAGGAAGATCCTTTGAGCCCAGGAGTTTGAGGCTATCGTGAGCTTTTTAAATTTATTTTTTTTAGAGATGAGGTTTCACCATGTTGGCCAGATGGTCTCAAACTCATGACCTCAAGTGATCCAGCCCGCGTCGGCCTCCCAAAGAGCTGGGATTACAGGCGTGAGCCACCACACCCAGCCTATAGAGTGAGCTATGATTGCCCCTGTGAATAGCCACTGCACTCCAGCCTAAGCAACACAGGAGACCCTGTCTCTGAAAGAAAACCCAGATTGATTGATGGGCCCAAGTATCACTGGCATTACAAAGTTTTCCTATACCTTTCATGCAATGGTTATAGAAATCTCCAATGATTAATGATCTTTATCTAAATCTACTATCTCATTAAGGGTTAAAAGTTGACTTTATTTATTTTTTTTCTATTTTTTTTGAGATGGAGTTTTGCTCTTTTCGCCCAGCCTGGAGTACAATGACACGATCTTGGCTCACTGCAATCTCTGCCTCCCAGGTGCAAGTGACTCTCCTGCCTCAGCCTTCCAAGTAGCTAGGACTACAGGCACACACCACCACAACTGACTAATTTTTGTATTTTTAGTAGAGACAGGGTTTCACCATGTTGGCCAGGCTGGTGTCGAACTTCTGACCTTAAGTGATCTGCCCATCTTGGCTTCCCAATGTGCTGGATTTACTGGTGTAAGTCAATGCACTTGGCCAAAGGGTGATTTCATAATTCTACCATTCCATTTGCATTTGTTGCCGGAATTTTTCTAGACTAAATCATAATTGTAAAGATAGAAAGTCTCTTCTTTCATTTATCAGATGACAATATTTTGTACTTTCCTGTATGGAAACCCAGAGAAATTCTGTATATCTACATGGTCAAGTCTCTCCACGGAGTTGCAAATAAAGAATTATAATCAGGGCTGGGCACAGTGGCTCATGCCTACAATCCCAGCACTTAGGGAGGCTGAGGCGGGCAGATCACAAGGTCAGGAGTTCAAGACCAGCCTGGCCAACATGGTGAAACCTCATCTGTACTGAAAATACAAAAATTAGCCGGCATGGTGGCTGGTGTCTAATCCCAGTTACTTGGGAAGCTGAGGCAGGAGAATTGCTTAAAACCGGAAGACAGAGGTTGCAGTGAGCCAAGATCGTGCCATTGCACTCCAGCCTGGGTGACAAGAGTGAAACTCCGTCTCAAAAAAAAAAAAAACCAAAACCAAAAGAATTATAATCATCTTGGCTGGGCATGATGGCTCACTCCTATAATCCCAGCACTTCGGGAGGCTGAGGTGGGCAGATCACTTGAGGTCGGGAGTTTGAGACCAGCCTGACCAACATGGAGAAACCTCTTGGTCTCTACTAAAAATACAAAATTAGCCAGGCATGGTGATGCATGCCTGTAATCCCAGCTACTTGGGAGGCTGAGGCAAGAGTATCGCTTGAAGTCAGGAGCCAGAGAGTTGCCATGAGCCAAGATCACACCACTGCATTCCAGCCTGGACAATAAGAGCTAAACTCTGCCTCAAAAAAAGAAAAAAGAAAAAAGAAAAAAAAAGAATTATGATCCCAGAGACTGGAAACAAAAGTAAACCTAATCTTGACTTGGAGAACAAGGGTGTCTACTTAATGCCCCAGGGCAATACTGTACTTTATAAAATTCTTCCTAACCTTTCCTTTCTACCCTCTCTCTTTCCCTTCTCTCTTCCCCTTCCTTATTCTTCATTATATAGATGATTTTAGCCTCTCTGCCAAAGTCCTTCTTTCTCCCAGCCTCTCCAGCTCTCCATCTCCTTCTGTCTCTAACCAGCACCCCACTCCCTCATTTTGATTCTGCATCACAAAAGATGCTGGACTGGGGATGGCTGAGAGCAGACTCTCTGAGCTGGGAGTGGGCATGAATTCTGAGCTGGAAACCTTTTGTGGATGGGTAAGAGGAGAGGAAACAGGGAGAAACACTCACACTAACAAAGCTTATTTCCATCACATGTATTTTCTGCAATGAGCATGAATCACATATGGTGGAATAAAAAATAAATGAATAAAATGTTTTAAAAATAAGGGATGGTAGGGAAGGAAGTGAGCACTATTCTTTCTCACTTTCCAGTTCTCCCTCTTCTCCATACAGACTGCAGCATCCTTGGCTTTCTGTTCCAGGGAAAGTGAAGTGGAACCTTTCCTCTGACTCAGGATTTCAAGTGTTTCCCACCCCCTCAGGCCCGCAGCGGGGGTGGGAGCCATGGAGTCATGCTCCTGTAACCATGCAGAGGAGCTCTGGGAGCTCTGGGAGTCAGGCCGGCTAAAGGCCTTCAATGATAGATGAGAAGTCTCCCTAATTAAAACTGCCAGGCTTGGCCAGGCACTGTGGCTCATGCCTGTAATCCCAGCAGTTTGGGAGGCCGAGGCGGGTGGATCACTTAAGGTCAGGAGTTTGAGACCAGCCTGACCAACATGGTGGAACCCAGTCTCTACTAAAAATAAAAAATTAGGCCTGTAATCCTAGCACTTTGGGGGCCGAGGTGGGTGGATCACCTGAGGTCAGGAGTTCAAGACTAGCCTGGCCATCATGGTGAAACCCCAACTTTATTTAAAAAAAAATTATTAAAAAAAAAAATTGGCCAGGCGTGGTGGCTCACGCCTGTAATTCAAGCACTTTGGAGGCCAAGGCGGGTGGATCACCTGAGGTCGGGAGTTCAAGACCAGCCTGACCAACATGGTGAAACCCCATCTTTAAAAAAAAAAATTTGTCTGGTGTGGTGGTGTGTGCCTGTAGTCCCAGCTACTCAGGAGGCTAAGGCAGGAGAATCTGGGAGGCGGAGGCGGCAGTGATTCAAGATGGTGCCACTGCACTCTAGGCTGGGTAACAGAACAAAACATGGACTCAAAAACAAAAACGAAAACTGCTGGGCTCTCCAGCCTTTTCTCCAAGAAGCACTTCCCTGAGTCATCAGATATCCCAAGGCTGTTCAATTTAGACATCTTGGTCTCTTAGGAAAATTTCAAGGCTTGGGAAGGGTAGTGGAGGCCTCTCAAGTCTCCTCCTGCTTCTGGAGTCTGGGATGGGAGAGAGAGGCCAGTTGACAGCCAGAGTCTCAAGACACAGGTCCCCGTATCACCCATGCCTGTCTTTCCACGCCCCATACATGCTCTGGTGGCAAGTGTGAACAAAACAAAATGAACAGCAGCCAAGTTTTCACCTGTGTGTGGAGCACTAGGGAAATGTAGGTGTGGGCAGATTTTTGTGGTCTCAGCCTATCTGAGCAGGAGCCCTAGGGGCGGTGAAGAAGCCCTGGTGAGTCAGGAGACAGCAGGGCAAAGATGACAAGCACACATGCTCCGGAGTCACACAGACCCGAATTCTGAGCCCTTGCTCCACCACTTACATACTTCATGATCACAGGCAAGTTCCCTACTTCTCTGAACCTCAGTTTTCACCTGTAGAAAAGGGGCGTAATTCCCATTCGAGTAGGTATTAAAAAATTTTAAAAGAATTACAATTAAAAAAAAAGCGCAAAATAAAATCATTGTAATGGTTTCATCTCATTGGTTTATGAGGTTAAATGAGGCAATGTCTACAACAAAGTGCTGGGCCAACTCCTGTTTTTTTGTTTTTTTTTTGAGAGAGTCTCACTCTGTCATTCAGGCTGAAGTGCAGTGTTGAGATCTTGACTCACTGAAGCCTCGACTTCCCAGGTTCAAACAATCCTCCCCTACCTTAGCCTCCTGAGTAGCTGGGACTACAGGCATGCACCACCACCCTGGCTAATTTTTGTATTTTTGTTAGAGACGGGGTCTCACCATGTTGCCCAGGATGGCCAACTCTCTCATTAATTGATATTAGGAGTCATTTTTATTTTTATTTAATAAAGATGGGGTTTCACCATGATGGCCAGGCTGGTCTTGAACTCCTGACTTCAGGTGATCCACCCACCTCGGCCTCCCAAAGTGCTAGGATTACAGGTGTGAGCCACCATGCCTGGCCAATTGGGAGTTATTGTTACTGAACAGTCCATATGCCTCAGTTTATATCTCTAAAACAGAGATAACAGTGGGATTACCTGAGGTGGGGAGAATTAAATGAGATAATAAATTAAGAGTGGTTGACACACTGTAGGTAAATGTGAACTATTAACACTCTCAACACCTCCCCTGTTTTGCTCAAGGTCAAAACCGAATAGTTTCCTCTTCCTCTTGCTTTCTCCCTGACCCTGTTGCATTTGCCAGGAAATGACCCTTCCTATCTCTTTGGACAGAAGCAGCACAGAAAGAAGAATGCACTCAGAAAAGAGCACGTGGGGGAGCAGGAGGAGAACCAGGGGTCTCTGTCCTTGCTGACACCTGCCTCTCCCCTCCCACCGTACTCAGACCCAGGCCTTTCCCACGAGCATCTCTCTTGGACAAAGCTATGCCCAGGGTTCATTTTAGAGACTTCTGTAATCTTGAGAGGATCGGCATTCATCTTCCCCACCTACAAGATGAGTGGCAGCTCGAAGCCAAGAACTTCCCAGCAAGGGAGAGAAAGACATGGAAGTTCCCTTTTTTTCTGTGTCTCTCCCCGCCTCCCTTTTGCGGGGGAGCTGAATGTGCTCCTCTGGAGGGACTGAGGGAAGCCGGGGCTGGCTCGAAAGCGATTTTGCCTAGTGAAGCTGGCAGCTGGGAACCACTTTCCCTCTGCTTGCCCTCTGCCGGGGAAACTCCATGACGGAGACAAGGCAGCTGGCAGGGAGAAGCCTCTGGATTGGGGCTGCTGGGGCTGCTGCAGTGCCAGGCAGGACCACACAGGAACACGTGGGCCCAGAGGCAGATGCTGATGCCACCTTTCCTTGCTGAGGACTCCCTAGAAAGGCAGTGCCTTGGGGCCTGCGGGGAAGGCTATCTTTACCTGCAGCACAGAAGCAAATACAAAGGAACACAGGACTAGCAGAAAAGGTACGGGGCTGAGCTCTGAAGAACGGGGTCCCAGCCCTGGTGCTGCCACTCTATGGCCATGTGATTTTCGGTCCAGTTGCTTATGATCTTTCCCCAAATTCTAGTTTCCCTATTTGTAAAATGAATGTTGTAATATGTCCCTCATAGGAACCGTGCATAGAATTAGTTGAAATAATGTACGGGAAGCTGGGATATGGGAGATGGCTAATAAATATTCATTTATTCCACAGAGGAACTGACGAGAAAGGAAATCGCTGGATTCTGGAGGCTTTATGATGTATCAGCTTATTCTATGGAATTAAGCCCTGGGCACCATGCCATTTGTCAGGGGCCTGGTTCTAGTGAAGATATGTGTTTATTCTTCACCATGAGATCCCAAGAGTCTCGCGAAATATTCTGGGCCTCAGAACTGGTTTCTCTAGGTGGCAGAGGATCAGCACATAGGGCAAAAGGAACCTGTTCCTCAGAGATCCGATGGACATTTCTCTTAAGCCTTTTGCTCCCCTCCACGAACTCATCCTTTTGTGCTGCCAGCTCCATGTCCCCATTCTGGGGGAGGCCAGAATGACACAGCTACATGTCACCCTGTGGTCTACAATGCGGAGAAGGAGCTGTGTCCCTGCTGGAATTGAAAAACATCCTTGAGGGCTGCAACTTTTACAGGGAATGTTACCATGCCAACGACAGCCTCCTCGCCTGCCAGGGATGAAAGGAAACAAGGCCGTGGGTGACACGCATCTATTGTGTGTCCACAAACTTGCCTGGAATGCATCAGGGACTGCGGACTGCTGCTCAGCAGGATGGAACAGGAAGATTCAGGTTAGATTTCAGTGGGACTCCGGGACAGGCAGGACTGATGAGGGCAGGGCCGGGCCGGCAAGAGAGGATTGGGAAATGCTTCTCTGAGATTGATACCCATCTCTTGGTGAAATGTGTGGGTGTGGTACTGACAGCAGTCGTGGGAGGGACGGTGTCCTAGATACCAGTTTCTGGCTGTGATGGGAACCTCGACTTCTTTCAGGTTCTTTCTGCCTTGGCAGGACGGCCTAGGAGGTTACTTATGCTATGGGGTACACAGAGGAGGGCAGCAGGCAGGGCTAGCAAGTCACTGCGCGGTGGGCCACAGGGTTGCCTCTGGCGAAGGCGCAGTCTTGACGAGGAGGCCCCAGAGATGCCTATGGAGGAGGGTCTCCCTCAAGGGGCAGGGCTTCCAGGGAGAATGGCCCCCACTCCCGAACCGGGAAGGGGCACAGAGGACTGAGGAGCTGGCACTGCCGAAGCACCTAAGCCACGTCAGGCACTTGACACAGCCCCCATTTCTTTTAATTCTCACCACAAACCTGCACAGCAGGGAGTCTCACTCTCACTTCATGGAGGAGATGAGGACACAGGCTCAGAGAAGGTGAGTACCCGGCCCAGCATCACCCGGCTGGCAACGGGAGACGCTGGGGCTGGAACCCCGCTGTATGAACTGGAACTCCAGACCTTCAGGGTGCCCTATTTTCTTCCGGAAAGATTCTCCCGAAGCCATCCGCTCCTCGGTCCGCCCTTCGTACAGGCTTCCCGGGCCCAAGACGGCTGCGGAGAAGCTAACTGGGCACGTCCAGCCGGCGCCTGGGAAACAGCTCCTCCAGCCCGCAACTGCGAGGGCCCGGGGCCGCCACGCGGGCCTCCGCCGCAGCCTCTCGTTTCACCCCAGCCTCGGAAGGGGCGCTGCACCCAAGGCCACAGAGCGCGCGCGGCCTTGCAGAGTCCCGCCGGGCCGGCAGGCGTCGAAGCCGCGTAGAGCCCCTGCGCCCCGCCCGCGGCTGCGAGGCCCAGGCCTGCAGAGGCCCGGGCGGAAGCGGCTCCTTCCCGGGCGGGCTCCCGCCCCCGGCCCGCCCCCGCCCGCCCCGCGCCATGTATGGCGCTTCCTCCCTGAGCCCTACAAGGCGCTTCCTCCCGGCCCCAGGCCCATACAAGGCGCTTCCTTCCCGGCGCGGCTGGCAGGCGGCCCGCGGGCGGGGAGCCCGGTCCTCTGGGCCCGCCCAAACCCGGAGCCCGCGGCCAGGGGACCTGCTGCCAAGGAGGGGGCGGCGGCGGGAGGGACGGGGACACGCGGCCTGGCCCCGCGCGGGAGGCGCCGACTTGGGGGTCCCGCCGGCCCCCGCTGGTGTTTTACCCCGCTTTTCTCCCCCAGCCCGGAGCACCACACGCCCTGCTGGAGGGTCGTTCAGCGGCCCCAGCCCGGGACCTCCAGCCACGCGGGCCTCTGCGCCTCGGGGGTCGCTCTCCACTGGCAGTTGACAAGTGGGTCTTCCCTGACCTCTCCCTTCCTTCCCGCTTGCGCGTCTTGTGCCTCCCTGGCTTCAGCCGAGCTGCCCCCTCGGACTGGAATGCCCTTCTCACACTATTCTGGCAGAAAGAACTGCTACTCCTCTTTTACTTGGTTCAGACTTCTGGCCTCCTGGAAATCCTTCCCACCCCCACCCATAGGTCAACAGCCTCTGCTGCTCTGATTTAGGTGTCGTTATCTGAGTGAGAGGAAAGAGGAGAAGGATCCTGTTTTCAGGCCTGCCGTGGTCCCTTTTCACCTTGGAACAGGCATCTTTGACTTTAGGTCTTGTCCCCAACCTCTCCACCTGCTACAGCTCACTGTGGTCTGAGTTTGACTCTGCAGGAGAAAGCTGGAAGGGTGGGGTGAGGGGAGCCACAGCTGGGGCAGGTGTGCACCCGGAGTGAGTTGGGGCTGAGCGCTGCCCCTGGCTGCCCCCATCACCCAGAAAGGCCTCTCCTGCTCAGCCTGACAGCGCTGGTTTATCCACCACTGGAAGAACCAGCAAGTCCCTACAGGCCCTCCTAACAGCGCCTCCAGAAACAAACCTGGCCCAGCCATGTGGTTACCCTGATGTGATCTGCCACGAGAAAGGTCACAAACAGGGACTGGATCTCAGCACACAGGGAGCCAGCAGCAGTTCCCGAGCCCCCTCCCCCTATGTTCCAGCAGCACCGCTGTCACAAAGTCCACAAAGTCTGCTGGGGAGGAGACAAGCAAGTTCCCATGTGGCCAGCTAGACCAGCCTGTGAGCCTGTGATTGTTCTGCCACAGGTAAGGCAGAGGAAGAAAAGCTCAGAGTTTGGGGCTGAGTGGGAGAATATGTCAGAGAAGGGGCTTTTAGGGCCAAGCGGCCTCTGGGCTTGATCCAGAATAAAATCACAGGCTTCCAGGCACGACACACACACACACACACACACACACACACACAGTGACTGCAAATAAAGCCAAAACTTAAGGAGCCCTGTGGGTCTCCTCAGCCTCAGATAGGCTTACTGCCTGTAGAATCTCAAAGGTCGAGGAGGTAGGTTTGGGAAAAAACTGGGTCTCAGAACCTGGGATGTACACTTAGAGCCTAGGATGCCTCTTGCCTTGCTTTCCCACTTAGGGCTGCAGGCCCCCAGCAGCCTTCTCTGCAGAGCTATGCTCTAGGATTGTGGGTAATGTAGTCCACAGAGGCCAGGCTCCGAGCAGTGCTGCTTTCCGCCCTCTCCTGCCCTCCTCTCAGGCCCTTGACAGCCACCTGCCTTCCTGCTCCAGGAGGAGAGCAGGTCAGAGTGACGAGGTGGGCTCCTTGCAGGATTGGGAGATCCCAGGCTGGAAACCAGTGAGCTATTTATGATTGAGCCTAGCCAAGGGGCAAGGTGTGAGGGGAGCTCCTGTAGGCTGCTACAGAATTTGCAGGAACCCCAGGCCTCTGCTTGGGTAGGTCTTTTATTCTTTTCCAGGTGCAGGGGACTTGATTCTTTGAAAGCCCTATGAGGCCATGTGCAGTGACTCACACCTGTAATCCCAGCACTTTGGGAGGGCGAGGCAGGCAGATCATGAGGTCAGGAGTTCAAGACCAGCCTGACCAACGAGGTGAAACCCCGTCTCTACTAAAAATACAAAAATTAGCTGGGTGTGGTGGCAGGTGCCTGTAGTCCCAGCTACTCAGGCGGCTAAGGCAAGAGAATCACTTGAACCCGGGAGGCCGAGGTTGCAGTGAGCCGAGATTGCACCGCTGCACTCCAGCCTGAACGACGGAGCAAGACTCTGTCTCACAAAAGGAAAAAAAAAAGCCCTATGAAACAGTAAGGGTCCTGGGCTATTCCCTGCCTTAAGAGAGGACCTATGCTCAAGTGGTCCTGGGGCTGGCTTTCGGGCCTGTTAGGAATATTGGAGCCTGGGATTGATAAACTTTCAACAACTGCCAATGTGACACTCAATAACACACCACAGCCTCCTGTTTTTTTCCTGCATTTTTCTTCTCATTGTTTTCCTATGCTTGCTTCCTCAATGAGGTTTCCAGACAGAAACCAAACCTTCTCTTGCCAGTGGATTGGGTGCCACTTTTGTCTCCCTCCCCACAAAACCCTCTGCCCAGGCCTTGTGCTTTTACCACCAAACCAGGGCATTTTTGTTTTTTTGAGATGGACTTTCGCTCCTGTCCTCCAGGCTGGAGTGCAGTGGTGCGATCTTGGCTCACTGCAACCTCTGCCTCCCGGGTTCAAGCGATTCTCCTGCCTCAGCTTCCCAAGTAGCTGGGATTACAGGCACCCGCCACCACACCCAGCTAATTTTTAATTTTGTTTTGTTTTGTTCTGTTTTTAGTAGAGACAGAGTTTCACCATGTTGGCCAGGCTGGTCTCCCAACTCCTGACCTCAGGCGATCTTCCTGCCTCGGCTTCCCAAAGTGCTGAGATTACAGGCATGAGCCACCAAGCCCAGCCCATGGCTTTATTTTTATTTTTTTGCTTGATTTGCCACTAGATTGAGTGCTCCTTATTGACTTGGACTGTGTCTGCCTTGTTGACTACGGGTCCTCAAGTAATGTCGTTTCATTCAATTCAATGTCCTTTCCTTATAATATTGATGAGAAAAAAATCAATTTCCAGCCGGAGTTGTCTGGGTGGAGTTAGTACATTCTCCCCATGTCTGCATGGGCTTTCTCTGGGAACTCTGGTTTCCTTACACATCTCGAAGATGTGCTCGTTAGTTGAGTCAGCATGTCTAAATGGTCCCAGTATAAATGAGTGTGGGTGTGTTTATGAGTGTGCCCTGCCATGGAATGGCATCTTGTCTAGGGTTGGTGTTTGCCTTGTGCCCTGAGAGCTACCGGGATGGGCTTCTGCCACCTGAGACCTGGAACTGGAAGAAGTGGGGTAGAAAATGAATGAATGAATGAATACAAATTATTGTCAAATAAAAATCTGTAAATATCCAATAATCATATGATGCACAATGATACTGCCATGTGAAAGTGCTCAGCAAGCCTTCCATATTTGTGATTGTCTTTGAACTCAGGCAGGTGAAGCAGTGGGAGGTACTCCTTACAATTTTTGTTTTCCCAACATTTATTCCTTAATTTAACCCAGAACTCCCTGATTCACCAAACATTGAGTAAATAATCCTTGTTTTTATGCATCTTTCTTAAATATGTGTATAGCTCACATTTATTTATTTTCTTTTTTTTTTTGAAAAAGAGTTTTGCTCTTGTTGCCCAGGCTGGAGTGCAATGGCGTGATTTTGGCTCACTGCAACCTCCGCCTCCTGGGTTCAAGCAATTCTCCTGACTCAGCCTCCCCAGTAGCTGGGATTACAGGCCTGTGCCACCACGCTTGGCTAATTTTGTATTTTTAGTAGAGATGGGGTTTCTCCATGTTGGTCAGTCTGGTGTCAAACTCCTGACCTCAGGTGATCTGCCCGCCTTGGCCTCCCAAAGTGCTGGAATTACAGGCATGAGCCACCGCACCCAGCCAGCTCACTTTTATTTTATTATTATTTTTTAAACAAACTTTATTTACTTGATTGAGAGCTTATTGTACATGAAATGTTTTATGTGGTTGATCTTAGCTTCATTCACACTGACTTCAAGGAGTCTTGTTTTCTATGCTCAGGGTTGTTCAATTGCTGCTATTACCATTGTTTTGTTTTCTTTCAGGATCGAGGTGGGTACCTTCATGTAATAACTTATTTTTCATTCCTTCTCTGGCGGTTCTTTGCTGGATTCTTTGCTTTGCATAATTATACCTACAATGAAACCAGAATCCCAAAATCACCAAGATAAATCCTACTCCAGCATCACATGATCTTCTTTTTTTTTATTTTTTAATTTTTTTTAATTTTTTTAAGATGGGGTTTCACCATCATGGCCAGGCTGGTCTTGAACTCCTGACCTCAGGTGATCCACCAACGTCAGCCTCCCAAAGTGCTAGGATTACAGGCGTGAGCCACCGTGCCCGGCATCACATGATCTTCTAATTTAGTTAACAAAAAATATCCAAAGCTAGCCACAACAGATCCTAATGAACCGTACAATACTGAATCCCAGGCACAGGGAATATTTTCAACATCTGAAATTCCTAGGAGCTTAAAGGGTTCGTGGATTCGTCGGGCACAGCAGCCATGGTGAT
Organism: Cacajao melanocephalus; assembly: GCA_963573385.1. Lineage (NCBI taxonomy): Eukaryota > Metazoa > Chordata > Mammalia > Primates > Pitheciidae > Cacajao > Cacajao melanocephalus. The sequence continues at coordinate 11,071 of CAUYLG010065306.1, read as the reverse complement.
GACTCTGTGCCTCCACCAGCCCTATGCAGTGGGGCCGCTGGAGCTGAAGCCTGGCCAGCACATTTATTTTATTTTGAGACAGAGTCTTGCTCTGGTGCCCAGGCTGGAGTGCAGTGGCGCTGTCTCAGCTCACTGCAACCTTTGCCTCCCAGGTTCAAGTGATTCTCTGGCCTCAGCCTCCCTAGTAGCTGGGATTATAGGTGTGTGCCACCATACCCAGCTAATTTTTGTAGAGAAGGGGTTTTGCCATGTTGGCCAGACTAGTCTCAAACTCCTGACCTCAAGCAATCTGCCCGCCTTGGCCTCCCAAAGTGCTGGGATTACAGGCATAAGCCACTGCACCCGCCTTCACATTTATTTTAATGTTTTATATTAGAAGTTGGTGGGACATGGTGGTTCACACCTATATTCCTGTTGTTTTGCAGGGGCCAAGGCAGGAGGATTACTTGATTCCAGGAGTTCAAGACCAGTCTGGGCAACAGAGGGACAGTGTCTCTATAAAAAAATTTTTTAAAAATTAGCTGGGCATGGTGGCACACACGTATAGTACAGGCTACTCAGGAGGCTGAGGTGGGAAGTTTGCTTGAGCCCAGTAGGTAGAGAATGCACAGTGAGCCATGATCCTGCCACTGTACTCCAGCCTGGGCAACAGAGAGAGACTCTGTCTCAAAAAACAAACAAACAAACAAACTACAAAGTAACATAAATCAAAACAATATGGTTCTGGCATAACAAATTAACCTATATGTCTATACCAGTTGTACATGGGATTATTATACCATTCCCAGTTGGCAATAGGTATATGGGGTTATTTATGAATTCAGAAGTAATTCAGAGAGTTCAGAGTTCAGAAATAATCCCATATACCTATGGCTAACTGATTTTCTCAAGGGAGCAAAGAGCATTAAATTGGGGAAATAATAGTTTAATCAACAAAATGGTGCTTGCACAACTTTTTTTTTTTTTTTTTTTGAGACAGAGTCTTGCTCTGTCACTCAGGCTGGAGTACAGTGGCAGCACCACGGCTCACTACAGCCTTGACTTCCTAAGCTTAAGTGATCCTTGCACAACAGCCTCCCCAGTAGCTGGGACTACAGGTGAGTGCCACCACGTCCAACTAACTTTTTTGTACAGATGGGGTCTCCCTATGTTGTCCAGGCTGGTCTTGAACTCCTGGGCGCAAGTGATCCTTCTGCCTTGGCCTCTCAAAGTGCTGGGATTACAGGTATGAGCCACAATGCCCAGCCCCACAGCAACTGGATATTCACATGAAAAGTATGAAGTCAGACCCCTGATCTCATACCATATCCAAAAATGAACTCAAAATGGGCCAATTACACATAAAAGATAGGGTTTTGCTCTGTCATCCATGCTGGAGTGCAATGGCACAGTCAGCTTTTTGCAGCTTCAAACTCCTGGGCTCGAGTGATCCTTCTGCTTCAGCCTCCAAAGTAGTTATGACTATAGGCGTGCACCACCACACCCAGCTAATTTTTCAATTTTTCATAGAGATGAGGTCTTGCTATGTTGCCCAGGCTGGCCTTGAGCTCCTGGCTTCAAACTATCTTCCTGCCTTGGCCTACCAAAGTACTGGGATTACAGGCAGAAGCCACTGTGCTTGGGCTAAAACTTGAAGAAAACATGGATAAATCATGTCCTTGGATTTGGCAAGGATTCTTAGATATGGCAACAATAGAAAAACAGATAAATTGAACTTCATCAAAATTAGAAAGTTTTGTGCATCAGAAGACATTATCCAGAAAGTGAAAATACTTGCAAATAATATATCTTATAAGGGTTTGGTACCTAGAATATATAAATAAATGTTATAACTCAACAAGATAAACCAATTCAGGACAGGCAAAGGAGTTGAATAGAAATTTCTCCAAAGATATACAGTGTCAACCCATGAGAAACAAAAACATATTCGCACAAAGACTTGTACATGAATGTTAATAGCAGCATTATTCAAACAGCTAAAAACAGGACACCATTCAAATATCCACCAGTGGAAGAGAGAAACAAAATGTGATATATTCATACGATGGAATATTACTGTTGTGCTGTTTTACTCACATTTCTGACACCAAATATGTGGAGTTTTGTTCCCACATCAGCCAATTATCCAAGTCTCCAGACACAACTGGGTGTCTTACAATTCAATTCTGACATTACCCTCAGTTAGCAGACCCCACAGATTAAGGGCTCAGTTCCATAAGACTGCCCCAATATTAGATGCCAGTCACAAGTTGCCACCTGTACTTCTGACTCATTGGCTATAAGGGGTTCCCATGACCCCCTCCTTCAGGTTTGGTAATTTGCTAGAACAGCTCACAGAACTCAGGAAAAATGTACACATTATGGTAGGTTATTATAAAGATTACAACTCAGGGACAGTCAACGGAACAGATGCATAGGGCAAGGTCTGGGTGCAGAGCTTTCATCCTTGTGGACATGCCACCCTCTCAGCACTTCAGTGTGTTCAGCAACCTGGAAGCTTCTGAAACCCTGTCATTTAGGAGCTTTTATGGAGGTCTCATTATATAGGGATGATTGATGAAAGCATTGGCCATCAGTAATTAATTCAACCTCCAGTCCCTCTCCCCTATCTGGAGGTGGGAGGCAGGTGCCGAAAGCTCTACTTTTTCTGTTTTTTGAGATGGAGTCTCACTCTGTTGCCCAGGCTGGAGTGCAATGGCGTGATCTTGGCTCACTGCAACCTCTGCCTCCTGGGTTCAAGTGATTCTCCTGCCTCAGCCTCCCGAGTAGCTGGGATTACAGACGTGTGCCACCATGCCCGGCTATTTTGTGTGTGTGTGTGTGTGTGTGTGTGTGTGTGTGTATTTTTAGTAGAGACAAGGTTTCACCATGTTGGTCAGGCTGGTCTCAAACTCCTGACCTCAAATGATCCGCCTGCCTCGGCCTCCCAAAGTGCTGGGATTACAGGCATGAGCCACTGTGCCCAGCCAAAAGCTCTACTCTCTAATCATGTTTTGGTCTTTCTGGTGACTAGTCTCCATCCTGAAGCTACCTAGGGGCCCCCAGCCATCAGTAATCTCATTAGCATAGAAAAGGCACTCTTGCCTGGCTTGGTGGCTCACGCCTGTGATCTCAGCACTTTGGGAGGCTGAGGCAGGTGGATCACTAAGTCAGGAGTTCAAGACCAGCCTGGGCAAGATGATGAAACCCCATCTCTACTAAAAATACAAAAATTAGCTGGGCATGGTGGCAGGCGCCTATAATCCCAGCTACTCAGGAGGCTGAGGTAGGATAATTGCTTGAACCAGGGGAGGCAGAGGTTGCGGTGAGCCAAGATCGTGCCACTGCACACTCTTACCACTCTGTAGATTCCATGGGTTTTAGGAGATGTATGCCAGGAAAGGAGTGGGACAAAGACCTGTATACATATTTCTTATTGTATCATACTACTGAAAAATAAAAATAAACATGCAACAGGCTGGGTATGGTGGCTGACACCTGTAATCCCAGTACTTTGGGAGGCTGAGGCAGGGGGATCACTTAAAGCTAGGAGTTCGAGAGCAACTTGGGCAACATAAGATGACCCCATTTCTATAAAAAGAATATATAGGCCGGGTATGGTGGCTCACGCCTGTAATCCAAGCACTTTGGAGGCCAAGGCGGGCAGATCACCTGAGGTCGGGAGTTCAAGACCAGCCTGACCAACATGGTGAAACCCTGTCTTTAAAAAAAATAATAAGAAGAAAAAAAAAGAATATATGAAAAAATAGCCTGACATGGCAGTGTAGTCCCAGCTACTTGTGAGGCTGAGGTGGGAGAATTACTTGAGCTCAGGAGATCAAGGCTACAGTGAGCTGTTATTGAGCCACTGCACTCCAGCCTAGGTGACAGAGTGAGACTCAATCTCAAAAAAAAAAAAAAAAGAAATATAGATTTATCTCAAAAATTTATCTAAATGAAAGAAGCTTCACATGAAAGACTACATGTTGTGCTTTTCCATTAATATAAAAATTTCTAAGAAGGGCAGAACTGTAGGGGCAGAAAGCACATCAGTAGAGACCTGGTGTGGTGGCACATGCCTGTAATCCCAGCACTTTGGGAGGCTGAGGTGGGTGGATCACTTGAGGCCAGGAGTTTGAGACTAGCCTGGCCAACATGCTGAAACCTCGTCTCTACTAAAAATAGCAAAATTAGCTGGGCGTGGTGGCGGGCACCTGTAGGCCCAGCTATTCAGGAGGCTAAGGCACAAGAATTGCTTGAACCTGGGAGGTGGAGATCGCACCACTGCACTCCAGCCTTGGGGACAGAGCGAGACTGTTTCCAAAAAAAAAAAAGCAAGCAGATCGATCAGTAGCTGCCTATTGTTGGAAGTGGGAATACAGACTGACTGCAAGAGAGGACAAATAATCTTGTTGGGATGCTGAACATTTGAGTTGTGAGTTGTGGGATGTTTACATAACTATACACATTTACTTTTACTCTTTTTTTTTTTTTTTTGAGACAGAGTCTCACTGTCGCCCAGGCTGGAGTGCAGTGGCAGGATCTCAGCTCACTGCAACCTTCACCTCCTGGGATCAAGCTATTCTCTTGCCTCAGCCTCCGGAGTAGCTGGGACTATAGGCACGCGCCACCACACCCGGCTAATTTTTTTATTTTTAGTAGAGGCGGGGTTTCACCATGTTGGCCAGGCTGGTCTCGAACTTCCGGCTCTAAGTGATCTGCCTGCCTCAGCCTCCCAAACTGCTGGGATTACAGACGTGAGGTACCGTGCCTGGCCTACACACATTTACTTTTAAAAATAAATAGCCAGGCCGGGCGTGGTGGCTCACGTCTGTAATCCAAGCACTTTGGAGGCCAAGGAGGGCGGATCACCTGAGGTCGGGAGTTCATGACTAGCCTGACCAACATGGTGAAACCCTGTCTTTAAAAAAATAAAAATAAATAAAAAATAAATAGCCAAACTATACCTACAGTAGGTTAATTTCATAGTTCATAAATTATACCTCAATAAAGCTGTTAATAAACAAACAACAGAAATGATAGCATGATGAAAAAACCAGTGTCCTGAAATCTGAATGTTTTCCTGGCCCTTGGATCCAGTCAGGACTGATCCACGTGCCTCTCCAAACTCACCCTCTCATCTCTCCAGCTAACCCAGGTCGCCACACAGACCTAGCACCCCCAGAGAAGGCAGGAGCCACCCTGCACTCCCCTTGTCCTTTAACATTCCCTGCTCTTCATTGTCATTCCTTGTTAACAGCCTCCACTGCTGGACCTTCACCACTGAGGGGTAGGGTTCCCCACTGCAACTCGCACAGGGTTCAGGACACGAAACATGTCCAAATGCTTGCTGAGTCAATGAATGAGACTGGCTTAACTCAAGTCTGATTTAAGGAATAGAGGTGGCAGTGGAGTGTGTCTGTGGAGAAGGCTGGAGGAGACTGGGCTTCTGAGGGACTTTGTTCAGCTCCCCAGGGAAGGGCAGAACTCCTTCCATATTACCTTTCAGAATCAGAGCCCGACAGGGGTGCCAAGGAGGGCATCTCTCCCAGGCAACATTCTGCCTTATTACAAAGAGCACCCCTCCCAGAGGCTGCAGTGAGCCGAGATTGCACCATGGCACTCCAGCCTGGGCAACAAGAGCAAAACTTCATCTCAAAAGAAAAGAGAAAAAACAAACAAAAAACAAAGAGCCTCTGCAGGCCCTCCAGGCTCACCCCAGCTGGCTCATCTTGCCTCTCCTTCCCCCACCCAGGGAGCCTAGGCTGGGCATGTATATGGGTCTGAAGAGTCATATAACATGAGGCAGGGGTCCTGGCATCATCAAGCCCTGATTTCTCCTCATCCTCGAGCCCAGCCCCCACCCACCTTCTCCCAGGAATCGGAATATCTCTGCATCTTTGCCTCTCAGAAGATCCTTGCCATTCCTGCTTGGAGCCTTTCTCTCAAGTTTCCACCCTCATTCTTTGTTCTCCTGGCTTCCTTGGAAATGGGTTTACCCTCTAGCTTTCCTTTGAGTGGGGATGGAGAGACAAGCAGAAGGGGCTAAGCCTAGGTATAGTATCTCAGCAGAGTGGGAGGAGCTGGAAGTCTGTGGCAGTCAGCGAGAGCTAGATGGGGCTAATTTGGAAGCCCGGGGGCTGGAGAAGCAAGTTGATCTACACACTCAAGCCAACCTTGACTCACAGGGAAGTGACTTCAAACAGCTTTCATAACTCCATCTGGATGTTGGCCACCTTTCCTCTCCTAGCTCTGTCTTTGGTTTCAGGCCATGTGCTCCCTCCAGTTGTCCCTTCTCTCATTTATAACACTGGAGAGAACAGGGCCTGGAATGAAGAATAGCAAGATCATCCAGCTGTTAAGAGCAACAAATCTGGAGTTGCAGCAGGAGTTGCAGCAAGTGTTCATGTCAGCTCTGCTAATTTGCTGGATGAGCCCTACAGGTCATTATATTACTCTCTGGTCTCAGCTTTCTTCTGTCTTCAGTGAGGGGATTGGAATAGTTAAGGTGGAAGATCCTTTCTAGTGCTAAAATTAAGGGGCCCGGTGCAGTGGCACCACCTGTAATCCTAACACTTTGGGAGGCTGAGGCAGGCTGACCACTTGAGCTCAGGAGTTCAAGACCAGCCTGGGGAACGTGGTGAAACCCCATCTCTACCAAAAAATACAAAAATTAGCCGGGTGTGGCAGCGTGTGCCTGTAGTCCCAGCTATTCAAGAGACTGAGGTGGGAGGATTGCTTGAGCCTGGGAGACTGAGGCTACAGTGAGCCAAGATTGCACCACTGCACTCTAGCCTGGGCGACAGAATGAGATCTTGTCTCACAAAAAAATAAAAATAAAAATAAATCAAGTGCTAAAATTATAATTCCTTAAGAAGTCTAAGTATTGGGTACTGTGGAGAAAAGCTATATAAAGGTGTGGCTGTAGACTAAGGACTAGAGTCAAATGAGACTCTTGTCCTTTCTGAGAATGGGCTTGAGGTTCCCAGGTACAGCTTTGCCTTCTCACCACTGCCAGGATTGCTCCCCTGCCTGGGGCCAAGGGCTCCCCAAGAAGCCCTTCTTCATGCTGTCTTATTTCACTTTGTAGGGATGACCTGCATTTGCATTGGCTTTGGAATCAACGTGGATGGGAAGATATAAACAGCATCTCTCTCACTACATTTTTCTAAGGATTGCATAACTGTTCAACAAATGTCAGTGACTATAGTTACTTTACAGAAGGACAGCTCAAAGCGCGGAATGAGGAGTAAGAAAACTGGGCAGAGCTGGATTGAGATTCCTGGGCTCTCCTCTCCATTCAGTTGTCCTTACTCCTTTGTTAAACTACCTTCTCCACTTTCCCAGAATTTAAGGGCAAAGCAAGCTGTCCCAGGCACTTCTAAATGCTTGTCACAAATCCCCCCCACTTCAGATGAAGCAAATTTCTTCCAGTGTCCTTAACTCTAGCACCACCTTGTGGTCACCAGCACAAACTTTCCCTGGCCACTTCCAGAGGACCAAGGTTGGGAGTGGAAGAAACATCAGAGTAGCCACCATCCCAGTCCTCGGTAAGTGCCAGACACTGTGCGCTTCATGTGCCTTATCCAGTTCATCCTTATGAAGTAGGGGAATCCTTATTACAGGTGGGGAAACTGCTACTCAAACACATGGAATAATTTGCCAGCCTCTCATGTGGAGCCAGGATTTCTACTTGGCAGACCTCAGAGATCCTGCTCCCTACTACGCTCTCCTGATAGCTTCCCATCTGGCTGGCAAGGCACTTGAGAGATTCAGTGAAGTCACAAGCCCAGCTAGCGGTAGAGCCAGAACCAGAGCTTTTTTTTTTTGAGACAGTCTCGCTCTGTCGCCCAGGTTGGAGTGCAGTGGTGCAATCTCGGCTCACTGCAACCTCCGCCTCTCAGGTTCAAGCAATTATTGTGCCTCAGCCTCCTGAGTAGATGGGATTACAAGCGCCACCTGTAATCCCTCCCACCACCTGCCTGGCTAATTTTTGTAATTTCAGTAGAGACAGGGTTTCACTATGTTGGATAGGCTGATTTCAATTCCTGACCTCGGGTGATCCACCCACCTTGGCCTCCCAAAGTGTTGGTTTTACAGGCGTGAGCCGCGGTGCCCGGCAGAACCAGAGCTTTTCTTGACTCCCTTGTTTGGTTCTGGGTTCTTAGCTAAACCCCAGGTAAGCCTGCCAGTTTCAGGGAAGGACTCCTGGAGATGGCTGTATCTGAAACAGAATTCACCCAGACAGGGTTTAGACTTGATTTACAGAGAACCCTGGAGGTGATCAATTGTTTTCACTTGTATCTCTAGTTCCTGCTACTCAGCCACACCCTCAGCAACCTGCAACACCCAAATGCTACAGAGCAAGCAAACAACTGTGCCGGACTTCCCTAGCTCTAATGGGATGCTCCCATGCCACTTGGCTGACCAGTTCCTAGGTCCTCTGAGACCCAGTCCCATCAGGACTGGACTTGACAGGTAGGAATCCCAGCTGGCATTCACTCAAATTGGCAACAAGGGAGAAGCTGGCATGAGACTTAAATTCCACCTTGGCACTCAGCCCTGAATCCACTGTGCCTCTCTGGGAGTGTCAGGGCATGAGACTTGTAGCCAGAGAACAAAAGATGGCAAGTGCTGCAGGCCCAGACAGGCAAAGACCACAGCCCATACATTCTGCACCACTGTGCTGTTTTCCAACAATTTTGTCTTCAAGAACAGCGCCTAGAGATAAATTAAGAGGGAAAATTACACTTCCACCAGCACAGACATGTTCGCCCCTTCCCAGCGTGTGATTGTTTTATCGTCAGGGCTATCATCTAGATCAGGTCAGAAAATGGGTGAACGTATGCTAAGTGCCATTACTGGTCAATTTTATTTAAAACAGTTTTCTCAAACGTGGAGAAAGCAAACCACGCACCACCTTGGCTCAACTAGGCTTCCTAAATTACCAAAGAAGCTCTCTAAGCACCTCAACCTTAGGGGAAAACAAATCTGCTCTGAACCTGGCCTAGGAGCCCCGCTCCACTGGATGAGCCCCTGACCTACTCTTGAATGGGCTACTACTCTCCTACACAGTGTAAGGTATGTAAGATGAAGGAGCGTGGGAGGGAGAGGGCCCAGGCCTGGCTTCTGCTATTCCATCTGGACCATTCTATTATAGGACTCAAAGACAAAAAGAACTTTGGAATAAGGCCTGGGATAAAATTTTGGTGTTATCACTAAAGGGCTGCTACTTAACCTTCTTTTGTTCGGTTTCATCACCTGTAAAATTGGGTACATCATCTACCTCCACGGTATGCTAGGTTATGGGATAATACACTTAACATACCTTAAAAAAAAAAAAAAAAGGCAAGATTCTCTTTGGTATGCATGTAGAATGGGGGAGAATATAGTTTGAGCCCAGCAACCTGAATCTTCTTCCTCTAGCGTTAACTCTGGGATCTAAGAAAAACTTTGCATATACCTTTCCATAGACAAATGTACACAACTCAACTCCAAGGCTGAAATGCTATTGGCCATGACTAATCTGAGGTAAGCCTTGGAGAACTCACTCTCCACAGTTCAGGCCTTTCTAGAACAGTCCTAAAAAATCTCAAGCACACAAAGTATATTCTTAAATATGGTTTAATACTCTTCTCCATTTCTGTACATCACAACACCAAGATTTTGCTGCTTAGGATCTCTCTGCAGAGGCTATAGAGAATGCAAAGGCTATGGTTTTCACCCCCTCTTATTTGTGTTTGTATGTGTAAGTGTAATACATATCAATATATATTGATACACACATCAATATATAATGCAATATATATCACCGAAGAGAACACATTGATTAAAGAAATACAAAAATTTGGCATCATTTCCAAACTTAAATAGTAAAAATAAAAACTACAAAAGGAGCTGCATACCCTAAATGTATCATGTGAAACAACAAGCATATTCAAAAATGTAAATTTACATCCAATTTCTCTGGTCTTGTCATATCACATCAGACCCATTTACAATGGCAAAACCCTAAGGTACTGCTGTGAAGAGAGCATGTTTGCTCACTCTTGGGTGTTCTGCAAACAAATAGCAGAGCCCAAGGCAAAAAAGCCTGTTCCGGTGAAGTCTCCCACGTTGGTGAACACCAAAGAATCGACTCTTCTCACTGGGGGTTGAGACATCAGATTACACATTGACAGACAGTATTTGGACCTCAGAGTACAGTGTGAGAACCAGAAACTTTACATTTAAGACATACTCCCTTCATTCAAGTGAAACAGGATTATTGGAACGATAGGCAGGTCTGTAACCTGGGACCAAGGAGCTGGTTCAGACCAATAAAGCTACGAGTGACTGAATCAAGTCAGTAAAGAACAGCAGTCAGGCACTAAAGTGTTAAAAGTACCCAATTTGAAAACCAAATGTACCCCACTACCCTAGTCAGTGTGGAGGTGATACCAATTGACTTTTAAAACCTTTGGTCCTTCAAAGTCCATTTGGTATACTTTTTTCCATTGCTACCACTGGGCACATACTATACTTTGTTCACTGTCACCACCTTGGGCACGCCATGACCTTGCACGTCAGCTGGGATCGAGTCTGACTTACAGGCCAGTTGTGAAGCATAAGCTTCAGGGTTTCAGGCCAACTTTTGGATCCAACATGGTCTTAAGTCCATGGTGCCAGAAGCTGTCTCCCATCCCTTCCCACCCGCCCCTAATTTCTCATGTGAGAGGTGCCTGTAAGTCCCACATTTGAAACAGATGCTCCAGCCCCACCAGGAGGTCAGGAGTTTATAATTACATGCAGTCATACATGTCTGTCGTTCCTGTGAAAAACCTTGCAGTTCATTTTAATAAATCAAAACATTCACATAATCTCATGCCATCCAACACAAGGAAAACACGTCCACCTCCCTTTTAACAAGGATTGACCCAAGCAAAAGAAAATCCTCTTTATATTTCTTCGCTTCCACTTAAATTGCATGTTTTATTTCTCCCAATCCCAGCAAGAGCACAGAAGCCCCATCATATCCATCCCAAACTGGTTTCGAGTAGGTTAACGTTATAGGGACCCTTGTCAGAACATCGATACAAAGGGCTCCCAAACG
>CAUYLG010065303.1:0-64817 GCA_963573385.1 Cacajao melanocephalus | reverse complement strand
GATTTGGGGTGGAGTGTCCTGTAAATGTCTATTAAGTCCACTTGGTCCAACTCTACATTCAAGTCCTGGATATCCTTGTTGACGTTCTGTCTCATTGATCTGTCCAGTATTGTCAGTGGAGTGTTAAAGTCTCCCACTATTCTTGTGCGGGAGTCTAAGTCTCTTTGTACGTCGTTAAGAACTTGCTTTATGTATCTGGGCACTCCTACATTGGGTGCGTAAATATTTAAGATAGCTCTTCTTATTGCATTGATCATTTTACCATTATGTAATGCCCTTCTTTGTCTCTTTTGATCTTTGTTGGTTTAAAGTCCGTTTTGTTAGAGACTAGGATTGCAACCCCTGCTTTTTTTTTTTGCTCTCCATTTGCTTGGTAAATCTTCTTCCATCCATTTATTTTGAGTGTATGTGAGTCTTTGCATGTGAGATGGGTCTCCTGAATATAGCCACTGATGGGTCTTGACTTTTTATCCAGTTTGCCAGTCTGTGTCTTTTGATTGGGGTATTTAGACCGTTTACATTCAACGTTAAGATTGTTATGTCTGAATTTGATCCTGCCATTTTGTTACTGGCTGGTTGTTTTGCCCATTAATTGACATGGCTCCTTCATTGCATAGTGATTCTTTACCATTTAGTATGTTTTTGCAGTGGCTGGTACTGATTGTTCCTTTCCCTGTTTAGTACTTCGTTCAGTAGCTCCTGTAAGGCAGGTCTTGTAGTGACGAAATCACTCAGCAATTGCTCGTCCCTAAAGGATTTTATTTCTCCTTCACTTATGAAGCTTAGTTTGGCCGGATGTGAAATTCTGGGTTGAAAGTTCTTTTCTTTAAGGATGTTGAATATTGGCACCCATTCCCTTCTAGCTTGCAGGGTTTCTGCCAGGAGATCCACTGTGAGTCTGATGGTCTTTCCTTTGTGGGTGACTTGACCTTTCTCTCCAGCTGCCCTTAGGATTTTTTTCCTTCATTTCAACTGTGGTGAATCTGACAACTATGTGCCTTGGGGTTGCTCTTCTTGAGGAATATCTTTGTGGTGTTCTCTGTATTTCCTGGATTTGAATGTTGGCCTGCCTTGTAGGTTGGGAAAGTTCTCTTGGATAATATCTTGAAGAGTATTTTCCAACTTGGATTCATTCTCTCTGTTATATTCAGGTACGCCGATCAAACATAGAGTAAGTTTTTTCACATAATCCCATAGTTCTTGGAGGCGTTGTTCATTTCTTTTCACTGTTTTTTCTCTTATCATGCCTTCTTGTTTTATTTCATTGATTTGATCTTCTATCTCTGATATCCTTTCTTCTGCTTGATCGATTCGGCTGTCGAAACTTGTGTATTCCTTGCGAAGTTCTTGCGCTGTGTTTTTCAGCTCCATCAAGTCGTTTATGTTCTTCTCTAAGCTGGTTATTCTGGTTAGCGTTTTGTCTAACCTTTTTTCAACGTTCTTAGTTTCTTTGCATTGCGTTAGAACATGGTCTTTTAACTCAGAGATGTTTGTTATTACCCACCTTCTGAAGCCTGCTTCTGTCAATCCGTCAAATTCATTCTTTTTTTGTTCCCTTGATGGTGAGGAGTTGTGACCCCTGGGAGGAGAAGAGGTGTTCTATTCTTTGACGGTTTCATCTTTTTTGTGCTGTTTTTTTCCCATCTTTGTGGATTTATCTCCCTTTAATCTTTGAAGTTGGTGATTTCAGGAGTCTGAGTGCACGTTTTTTTCTGTTGAGGTTGGAGCTGTGTCTTTTTTGGCCTGTAGAGGGCGTTGCTGGGCTCTCTCGGGTTCAGTCAGGTTGTTGAGTGGGTGGTCCTTCCCTGGAGTTTGCTTGCAGGTGAGATTGGCCCCGCCTTCCCAATGGCCTCTCTCCTTCCCCAGCTGGATCTTCTTGGTTGGGGTCAAGCTGGTGTGTTTGCTGCCAAGCTCTCTAGCAAGGGCTTCAGTTTGAGTTCTGTGGAGGTGGGGCCTGCTAGGCCTTATGGTCTGTTTCTCCGCTTTCAACTCTGCCTCCCTCTGTGGGACGGTCCGTCCTGCTGGTGTCAGTCCAGACTCCCGCCCAGGTCCCTGCCACAACTTGCGGCAGCCGGCGGTAGCCACTGCTCAGATTTGCATCAACAATGCTCAGCGCCTCACCGTCTGGCAGAGCTCTCGTGGACCGTCGGTTGCAGCAGGGATGAGGTAAGCACATGATCCGAAACGGAGCACTGAGGGTGTTAAGTTCCCCGACCCTCCGAGCCGGCTGCACGTTTCAGGTGGGGACGTGGCCGCCCTCTTTTGGTTTGCCCCCCTGGGCAGCTCTCGCCCTGCGGCTCCTTCCCTGGGCCTAATTTCAGTGCCACAGAAATGAACCTGGCACCTCATTTGGATTCGTGAACTCCTCTAGCCCTCTGTGTCTCATTCGCTGGGAGCTGCATTCTGGTGCTGGCTTCTCTCCGCCATCTTGGCGCCCCCAATCAAGAGATGTTTTAGATAACAGGAGGCTACCCCTGTGTAAACATTGATCTCAAATTCTCTTTAGTTCTCCTACTCGAATATGCACTTATATCCATTTACAGATGCTTAGAAGTATTTACTGATCCATACATACTTTTATCGTTTTTTAATTGATGCATGATACATGTACACAGTTTTGGAGTACATATGACAATTTAATACATTTGTATAATTCATAAATATCAAATCAGTATACTTGGGATATCCATTACCTTAAGCATTTGTCTTTATGCTAGAAACATTCACCTTTTTCTTGTGTAGCTATTTTGAAATGTACAACAGATGCTTGTAAACTATAATTACTCGGCTGATTTATCTATCATTAGGTCTTATTTCTCCTATCATATTGTATAATACCACATGTACTTTTAAATACAGATATTTACCCATTCCTGTAAAATTTTTGTAAATATTTCTACAGACCTGAATATTAGGAAAATGCAGGTTTAGATGTAAAAAGGACACCGGGATGCAGCACTGGATGTAGCAGTGACTGGCTCCCCTAGGCTCAAATAATTCATTGACCTTTGGAGGGCAGCCAAGCGGAGCTCACGCAGGTTAATCCCAGTGCACGGCCTTGTTAGGTCACATCGTATCCCCTGCCTGTTGCCAGACACTTAATGCAGGAATAGTCCACTCTGTCCAAAATTTGGTACCTGCTTCAGAGTCAGAATCCCAACTTTAGTGCCTTTGATTGGATTAATAATTTCTCTGAGCCCCAGGTCTGCGGGTTGGGCTTGGCTTGGCAGTAGGTTGGCCAATGGGATAGGATGTGGCTTTGGAGTTGGGGTGGCTGAGGTTGGAGGGCCTGGGGTGAGGGGTAGGCTAGCAGGGAAAGCAGGTGTTGTCCTAGGGAGCAGAAGTCCAAAACTCTGTGATGTGAGGATGGTCACAGTGATCGCTAACCATGCCAAGAGGGATCCCCAAAGCTGAAAGCTGAGAATGGCAAATCTGTTCAGCTGGAGTGGGGGCAGAAGTTGAGACTGGGGCAAGCGTGGGCGGGCCAGGGGGCAAGGGGGCCTGCACGCGGTGAGAGGGGCTTAAATGATTGCAGCAGTCTGAACAGGCTGGCCATGGCTCTCTTTGGTTTTGCTTAAAGGCAACCAACCGAGTTGGGAGTGAGGGCAGAAAATAAAACGTTCCTTAAAAGCATTTTCTGAAATGCAAATATATGTTCATCGTGAGGAATGAAACATTAAAAACTCATTAGAACTCATGGCCATGCATAATGCTACTCACAAAGACTAGTTTTGCAGATGAATAGGAAATAGGACCAGGAATTAGTTAAAGAACAAGAGCAGATATCCTCCAGGTGGAAGGTGCTTTAGAGAGAAACCTGAGATGTCTTGGAAAAGAGGTCTTGCAGGCAAATAGAGACGAAGCACCTGGCTCTGCCAAGTTAGAACAAAGACAGCAAAACAAAAGAAAATCCGTAACAAGACAAAATAGCTCCAACTTAACTAGATACAGGTTATTCCAAATTGTAAGTGAAATAACAGCAAGACATTTTATCAGTTGGGAAATTGGGAATAAGCAGATAGAAGATTAATATGCTTTCATGCAATCAAACGTTCAAGTCTAGGCCAGGTGCAGTGGTTCATACCTGTAATCACAGCACTTTGGGAGGCTGAAGAGGGAAGATCACCTGAGGTCAGGAGTTCGAGACCAGCCTGGCCAACATGGTGAAACCCCTTCTCTACTACAAATGCAAAAATTAGCCGGGAGTAGTGGTGGGCACCTGTAATCCCAGCTACTAGGAAGTCTGAGGCAGGAGAATTGCTTGAACCTGGGGGCAGAGGTTGCAGTGATCTGAAATCAGGCCATCGCACTCTAGCCTGGGTGACAGGAGTGACACTCCATCTCAAAAACCCTGAATTCAAGTCTGTTGGGTAGGGTTATTGCTTCTGACTTGTCTGAAATGTCACGTGATTGACTGCGCTTCTCAGAACTGACCACTACATTCAAGTAATTTTATTCCAACTTTTTGAGGATTATTGTTTTGTGCTGTTTCCTTGTTGAAATTCATCTAATTGTATTGCTTCATTTTGTGATTGATAGGTCCCTTGGGATGTCCTGCTAACCCTTCCTAATTACAGTTTACCTAAGCACAGTAAATTTGGTTAGCCAGTGTTCTTATACTTTCATAAAATATTAATGAGAACACTTGAGTAGTATCATTTTAAGTATGGTAAAATCTCAGTGAAATAGAATAAACAAGGATTGAGCTTTTCTAGTTAATTAAATCTTATAATTAGCTGAAGGTTAACCAGGGGACCTTTCTGGTTCGAAATCCTCCTGATGTTTTTTCTAGAATGTTTTGTTTTTCAGTCTGATCCACTCCAGATTTTAATTTTCCCTGCATGGGTTACCATCTTGCAATACCTCATGCTTAGTTGTCTCTTATTCATTCATTCATTTGTTCAAATTTATTAGGAGGCTACTAACAGATGAGGGAGTTATGGCAGAGACAGACGTGAAAACGTTAAAATGGCAGATCAAGGGCAAACTCTGGAAGTTGTTCTTTCAACAAATTCTAGTTTATAGTTTTTTCTTATTATTATCTTACAAAGCGTGGGCCATAGAAAAAAAACGTCTTGGTGATGGGAAGATTCTTGTGTGCTTCCTATAAACTGAATGAAATAGTTTTCCCCTTTGCATTTCAGAATTTTGAAAATCATCGTTATTTTTTGACAGGGCCTTTGCCTTATTTATAAAATTGTCACAGTATGATGAGACATTTCACTTGTTATTTTTACTTTGTTGTGACATATTCTTCTTGCCATTTCATTTCATATTTAAGGTGCACGCAAAATGTTTGGGCATGATTTCTGAAAGATTTTTTGCACTAATCTTTGTTCTGATGACACTCAGCTGAACTCCACAAATAAACCCCCAACAGTCTTTAGAAGATACACAAACACACCGGTTTTGAATGTTAAGCCAGTAAATTTGGATTTTGTTCACTGCTCATGTGTCTGACAACTAGTTTTTGTAGTGTTAGGTTTTTATGGTATGTAATTTCCCTGGGGCTTCCACATGAATTAGGCAGCTTTTCTATATTTGCTCCCAGACTTGAACCATTGGTTTTCATTGGTTTACTTCTTTCTTGCTTTTTTGGCCAGAAATCACTCTATAATTTTTTTTAAAAGAGATAGGGTCTTGAGGCCAGGTGCGGTGGCTCATGCCTGTAATCCTAACACTTTGGGAGGCCGAGGCGGGTGGATCATAAGGTCAGGAGATCGAGACTATCTTGGCCAACATGGTGAAACCCAGTCTCTGAGGCAGGAGAATCCCTTGAACCCAGGAGGCGGAGGTTGCAGTGAGCAGAGATCACACCACTGCACTCCAGCCTGGTGACAGAGCGCAACTCTGTCTCAAAAAAAAGAGAGAGGGTCTTGCTCTGTCACCCAGGCTGGTGTGCATTGGTGGGTCACAGCTTACTGCAGATTCATACTCCTAGGCTCAAGCAATCCTCCCACCTCAGCCTCCTGAGAACCTGTGACTACAGCTGTGCACCACCATGCCTGGCTAATTTTTTTTTTTTTTTTTTTTTTTTGGTAGAGGCAGGGCTTTGCTATGTTGCCCAAGCTGGTCTTGAACTCCTAAGCTCAAGTAATCCTCTTGCCTTGGCCTCCCAAGTTGCTGGGATTATAGGCATTGACCATCACACCTGGCTGCTCTACCCTGTTAAATTTCATTTTGCCTTGCTTTGTTCTTTTAAAAAAGATTCCATGACACTCTCTGTAGGAGTTCTTAGTTACTGAACCTGATGCTTTCCTGAAAATGAATATAAAACATGAATATGTAAGAGTTGAGCTATAGATTGTAAGAAAATCTTTACTCTTAGATGAGTAAACTTATTTTAAAACTGTAGTTATGGTTCAAATAGTTAAGTATTTGTAAATTCTTGAATGTTAGGGCATCTATATGGCCTTCTCAAACACTCAGATTAGCATGAAGTCAACATTGAAGACAGATAAAAGATATTTTCCTATTAAAATTCTTATCTTGGCCAGGCACGGTGGCTCATGCCTATAATCCCAGCGCTTTGGGAGGCCGAGGCAGGTGGATCACCTGAGGTCAGGAGTTTGAGACCAGCCTAACCAACATGGAGAAACCTCGTCTCTACTAAAAATACAAACAACAACAACAAGAAAAAACATTAGCCAGGCTTGGTGGTGCATGCCTGTAATCCCAGCTACTTGGGAGGCTGAGGCAGGAGAATCACTTGAACCGGGGAGGCAGAGGTTGCGTTGAGCTGACATAATGCCATTGCACTCCAGCCTAGGCAGCAAGAGTGAAACTCCATCTCAAAATAAGTAAATAAATAAATAAAATAAAATTCTTATCTCAAAATTCACTTATTTGAGTTTTAGTGAAGACATATTTATTAATTTAATTAATATTTTTTGAGGCTGAGTCTCACTCTGTCGCCCAGGCTGGACTGCATTGGTATGATCTTGGCTCACTGCAATCTCTACCTCCCAGATTCAAGCAATTCTCCTGCCTCAGCCTCCCAAATAGCTGGGATTACAGGCGTATACCACCACACCCGCCTACTTTTTTGTATTTTCAGTAGAGACAGGGTTTCACCATGTTGGCTGGGCAGATCTTGAACTCCTGACCTCAGGTGATCCACCAGCCTTGGCCTCCCAAAGTGCTGAGATTGCAGGGGTGAGCCATTGTGTCCGGCCTGAAGAAATATTTAGCAGAGAAATTCACTTTTTTTTGGTTGGGAAAAAGAACTTGCTGATGGTGATTGCATAACGAATATGGACACATAAGCATGGATATAACTGACATTTAATGACATTTCCAGAACTCACATTCTTGGATTGGATGTTTTCTCAGAAGCGGCAGGGTTTCTTCAGTTGTTATCCAGTTTGCTTGCACAATCCTTATTTAAGGGTTGCATTTGTTGGGCTGGATCCAGAGCACAGCCTGACTAGGGGCTTTGGCCAGGATGGTTGGAGGTTACTGTTCTCTGCAGCAGATCTCCTGGGAGACTGAACCATGCCACTGAGTCAGGAAAACAATTATGTTAAATGTTCCCAGTAACATATGTTTCCTCTTCTATTATTTCCTTGGCTTTGCTTTTTATTTGAAAATTAAAAACAGAACACTTATTAGTGACATGATGACTTAGCTCACTTTACTTCTGCAGCTTTCGAATTGACTCATTGCTTTTCCCACTAATGCTTCTGCCTAGGAGACAGTCCCACATTTCTTGTGTGTGAAGTCTTGCCCTAGACTATCATGAAAAAGACTGTCAGGGCAGAATAACTTGATCCGGGAGACTTTTAAGACCTTGTTACTCAAAGTGAGACTTTTAGTCCAACGGGATTGGCATCATCTGGGAGCTCGTAGATATGACACCAAACCAGGTTCATTCTGCTTAGATACAGTAAGCCAATCATGGTGACAGTGGGTTTTGCAAAAGAGAAAGATTTATTCAAAGGGCAGCCCAACTAGGAGATGGGAGAACAGCTCTTAAATCCACCTCCTCAAGGATAGTGCTTAGGGATATTTATGGAGTAAAGAATTAAGATGGTCTAAGGTGGGGAAAGGTGATTGATGGTGGGGAGAATTAAGGTAATTGGTGATCTGAGCAAGTGTAGTCTGGGTTCACGAGTCTTCCTAGGACACATGGTCAGAAAATGGCAGTGTTAACATGATCTGAGGGTGGAGTTTTGGCCGTCTGATGTCAAAAGGTCACTTTCTGGACATCCATGCAGGTGCATTCAGAGGGTTGCTGGTCTCAGCTGGTTTGAAGTGGACAGTATCTGAAAGACAACTGTAGTAACTGTTACTATGATGACATATATGTCAGAGTGTTATTTATAAGGAAGCTAGTGAACGCTAAGTTACAGCATTTAGCAGCCTGGCTTTAAGCTATGTGGGTTAAAAAAAATCAACAAGTGTCAGGCACGGTGGCTCACACCTGTAATCCCAGCACTTTGGGAGGCCGAGGTGGGCAGATCACCTGAGGTCAGGTGGTCAAGACCAGTCTGACCAACATGGAGAAACTCCATCTCTACCAAAAATAAAAAATTAGGCATGGTGGCACATGCTTGTAATCCCAGCTATTCAGGAGGCTGAGGCAGGAGAATCGCTTGAACTCGGGAAGCTGAGGTTGCAGTGAGCCAAGATCACACCATTGCACTCTAGCCTGGGCAACAAGAGCAAAACTCTGTCTCAAAAAAAAAAAAAAAAAAAAATCAAGCAGCAAAAATCAACAAGGAGCAAGCAACTTAAAAGATTAGCCCTCGGTTTCAGAAATGCAGAATATTAAGCCTTACCCTAGATCTACTGAACCAGAATCTGCATTTTAACACATTTCTCAGATGATTCGTGGGCACGCTGCAGCTGAAGAAATGCTGCTTTCAAGAGGCCTGCCAAGACAATAACAACCATTGCTGTATAGACTAAGAATGGGAGGAAAAAGTAACTCTTCCTCAATCCTCACACATTTGTAGTTGGGACAGACTTGCAACAAAAGACAGATTAACAAGAGAAAAACAAGCAAGTTTACGAATGTATGCAGTGCACGTCCGGTGGGAGAAAAGTAACTCAAAGCAGTGGCTTTAGGAGTCTGGTTTATGTCGTTTCGGCAAAGAACAATAAATTTCAGAGAAGTGACAAGACAAAAGGAAAGTCGTTCCAGGATCCTAGAGGTAGGAAAATGTGGGAAGGCAAATTTATGGGAAATGAACGGAGTGAAGTCCACTGGCAGAATCTCCTGACTTTGTTGCTGAGCTGATAAAAGGTTGTAAAGGAGAATTTACATCCTGGCTTTGGATGGGAAATAGGGGGAGTGTAGAAAGACCTTTTGTCTTTAACAATTCTCTTGCCCTGCTTTTAGGCAAACAAAAGGAAGGCAGAGAGCTTTTTTGAGTCAGCTTCTTAATTGCCGTTAGCTCAAAAAACATTTAAGTCAAAGAGGCATATTTTGAGGGGACACATTCTGGTTTCTTTTAACAAGTACTCCTGAATACTGATTATGAAGCAGGGTCTTCATTCCAATGACTGTGCTAAGTGTTTTTATGCATTGTCTCCTACAGATTTTGCATCGAATTCATCAAAGAGAGGATTTTTCCCATTTTAACCTGAGAAAGCTGAAATCATAGAAGAGTTTAACTTTCTTAAGGTTGAGCATCTAGTGTGTATCAGAGCAGGAATTTGAGTGATTGTCCACTTGCCATCAAAGTTTATCCTCTTGATCACTGTAATTTGTTTACATGATTAAAAAATGTTGTCAGCACTCTCATTTGAGGTGTTAAAAGATACTTTTTATATAAAGGTCAAACCACATACAGATATGAAAATGATCACTTTTTAAATGTTTTTTTTTATTTTTATTTTTTAGACAGGGTCTTGCTCTGTCACCCAGAGTGGAGTTCAATGGTGTGATCATGGTTCACTGCAGGCTTGACTTCCTGGGCTCAGGCAATCCTCCTATCTCAGCTTCTGGAGTAGCTAGGACTATAGGCATGTACCACCATGCTTGGCTATTTTAAAAAAATTTTTATAGAGACGAGGTCTTGCAATTTTCCCCAGGCTGCTCTCAAACTCCTGGGCTCAAGAGTAAAGGTTTTATTTAAATAATCACTGAGAAAACTGGTAAGGTGTTAAAACCAATTCAAAGAGTAATCCACAAAACAGATACATTTACATGTATAGATCAGGACTACTGAGCTGAGTGTGTCAGTGGAGGCAGAACTCCTTTTTCCTTGTGGTGTGGGAGAGGGAGAATTGCCACTCCACTGGGCACAGTTCATTTGCATGCCTATAAGAATTATTTTGCATTGCTATCACTTATATACAATTTATAGAATTGCAAAATAGCTCTGTTAAAGAAGAAAGTTCAATGTGAGAAGTAAATGAGATGAGATGACACGTGTAAAGTTTGTAAAACAATATATGGCACCTAATGATCACTCAATATATATCACTCTTATGACCTTCATTCTTTGTTTTTTCATTTGTTTGTTTGTTTTTGAGATAGTGTCTCGCTCTGTCTATCGCCCAGGCTGGAGTGCAGTGGTGCCATCTTGGCTCACTGCAACCTCCTCCTCCTGGGTTCAAGCGATTCTCCCACGTTAGCCTCCTGAGTAGCTGGGATTACAGGCATGCACCACTATGCCTGGCTAATTTTTTTTTTTTTGTAATTTTAGTAGAGACGGAGTTTCCCCATGTTGGACAGGCTAATCTCGAACTCCTGACCTCAGGGATCCACCTGCCTTGGCCTTTCAAAGTGCTGGGATTACAGGTGTGAGCCACTGCACCCAGCTCCTTCATTCTTAACTAAGAAGGCATATGAGGATTTTTACATCAGGGAATGTAGATATTAATATTAAAACTATACTTAGTGTTATATCTGAGCGAGTTGTTAAGAAAGCACCACACTCTGAAATCTGACTGTGAGTCCTTTATTGCTGATGACCAAGAATTCATACTCATAATCTTTTGGCGCCAAGGAGGGGGTTTGATTTCCTTTTATGTGTTGCTCAGGGTGAGGGAGGCAAAGCACAATTTTACAGAAGCAGAATAAGCAAGTTAGGGAAGGAGGTTGGTAACTAGGAGGCAAGAGGCTCCCATGGCTGTTGATTAAGGAAGGTATACACAAGCGGTTCCTATGATTGCTGGTTACCAAGCGGGGCATTCGGTACTTTCTATACAGTCAATCAAGGGGATATTCACAATAGCAAGTAGGCTTGTCAAGTAGGATATGGTTACAACGGTTATATGTTTCTATAGTTCTAAGCACAACATGACCCAGTATGGTGTGGTCCAGGTATGCACTCAAGGGAGAGATGGTCGGGGGAGAAGCCAAGATGGAGTCAGTCAGGCTCACATCTAAGATGCAGTTAGTTTGGTTCCTCTCATTAGCATATCCAAGATTTTCAAATTCAAAGCACACTAAAGAAAGGTCAAAATAATCTTAGCTATTTAGAGTAAGAAAAAATGTATATATTAGACAAGTACAGTAATGGGAAGGGGAAGAAGAGTAGGACGAGGAATTAAATCTGTAACTTCATGGTGAACAATTAAGTCACTACCTTCAGATCAGATTAGAGTAAGAGAATATTGTTGGAAGTTGGTTAAAAATGACAGAAACATTGCACTGTGGGTGAATTCCACCCTGACTCTACACTTTTAGGCGTGCTTCCCATAGCCAAGGACTTCTCGCCTCTGGACCAGTGAAATGAGACATGGATGCTCATGTTTGCAACTCGTCTTCAATCTGTTTCTATTTTATCTCTACTTGTCTGAAGACACCATTTCCTAATTAGAGTCCTACTCTGGCCCATTGAATCTGAAGTTTTCATAAATCTCTGTCTCAGACTTGTCCTTTTGATAACTCTCACTTCAGGTGGCTCAGATAAGGCAATACTTTCTGACTGCCCAAACGACTCATGCCTGAGCCAGGTCCATCTATTTGCCTATTTGGGGTCATGTGTGCGGTGGAGGGAGACTGAAATTCAGAAATGTGAGTCTGTGAGACTCATTCCTGTGACTCCTTCCCTTAACATTAGAGGGATGGGCAGTGTAGTGTTTATGGTGTAGGGAAAATTTGGGGCCACAATGGATAAGTTTGCATTGTTCAGATCACATACCGCTTTGACTTTTAGTTTTGTTGGTTTTTTTGGAAACAGAGTCTCACCTTGTCACCCAGGCTGGAATGCAGTGGCATGATCTTGGCTCACTGCAACCTCCGCCTCCCAGGTTCAAGTGATTCTCCTGCCTCAGTCTCCCAAGTAGCTGAGATTACAGGTTTGCGCCAACATGCCCAGCTATGTTTTGTACTTTTAGTAGACACGTGGTTTTACCATGTTGACCAGGCTGGTCTCAAACTCCTGACCTTAGGTGATCCACCCACCTTGGCCTCCCAAAGTGCTGGGATTACAGGTGTTAGCCATCATGCCTGGCCAGATCACACACCTCTGAGTTATCTGATTCTTATCCTATGGGAGCTATTTGAGAACTCCAAGTTGCAGTTAACTGATAGCAATGCAAAATAATTCTTGTCCATAAATATGCAAATTATGTCCTGCATGGTAGAGGTCCCAGTGACTCATCCTGCCCCTCGCCCTCTCATTGACACATACATCTCCATATTCTTGATCCGTAAAGGTGGTGGTACTCTGTATTCTCCTTTGAACTGGTTCCCTCATTATGAGTAAAATAAAAGCTTTCATGCATGTTCATTTTATATGTGCATGAGAGTTACAGTTTTCCTTTTTATTTTTATTTTTTTTTGAGACAGGGTCTCGCTCAATCATCCAGGCTAGAGTGCAGTGGTGCAATCAAAGCTCACTGTAGTCTCCACCTCCTGGGCTCGAGCAATCCTCCCACCTCAGCTTCCTGAGTAGCTGGGACCAGAGGCACACATGTCCACATCTGGCTAATTTTTAAATTTTTTGTAGCGTCTCTACACTATGTTGCAGTCGCAAACTCCTAGGCGCAAGACCTTTCCCTACCTTGGCTTCCCAAATCCCGGCTGGGATTACAAGTGTAAACCACCGCATCTGGCTGATTTTACACTGTTGAAAACTTAACCTTTCAACCATGGCAGGAGAGCAAGAATACATTATAGTAACTGACTCAGAAGCAGAGAGCTAGCTAATTAATCTTCATCGAGGGTAACTGAAGGCAAATAAAAGCCAAGTAAGCAGAGATTATTTGCAGAAATTTTTTGCAATTTTAAGCTGCCTGCAATGTTTATGTATAAAAGAATGAAGCTGTATAGAAAAGTTCCTCTATTTGAATTAAATGACATTCACCGAAACACAGGATCATGGTTTCTTGAAATTAATATGATTACGGAAAATAGCCGGCTTTCATTCTGCAAGCTCAGATGGTAATTGTGTATTTACTTGCCTGTCATCCCCACCAGGCTGTTTGCTTCAAGGCAGCAGAGAAACTGTCTTGTACCTTGTTTTATCTCCAGGACTTGCCATTCTCTGGCACAGATATCCGGTGAATGACAAAATTAAAAGGCAGCCAGAATCTGCCCCTCATCTTTGTATGCACTGTGACTTGATTTTGTCAGCTCCTGAGTGTGATGGATACACAAAGCCAGACTTTTGTTAACCAGGTTCATAGAGGATGATTTATAAACCAGAATATTAATTTGTTAATTAAAAAGAGTACTCAAAGCATGGAGTAGACTGGGATGGCTGCCTTTATCTCTCAGGAAAACTACCTGGCATGTGTGTGTGTGTGTGGGCGGAGGGGGCAGTGGCTACATTATAATTAGAAGTTTGCTTAATGAGCTGGAAGTTGGAGCACAGGTAATGACTGTGGCCTCTGTCTCAGGGGCAGGTCAGCCTGCTACATGCCTCTACGGTGCTCAGGATGCTGGTGGCTAGGACGCTCTCCTGGCTCCTCATCCCTGGAATGAGGACAGAGTGTTTCTAAGTATATGGGAAGAACCTTGTAACTCTTTGAGCTTTCTGCTCTTTGATAATATTCCCTGTCTGTTAAAGCATTCTTTGTTCAGAGAGAATAACATTGATTTGGTTTTAAGGTTTACATTTAAATTCACAATCCAGTTTTATCTCCTGTACGGTCACTGTAAATAGAATTTGGATGTTCTTGAAACTCCTTTGTCACCCATATGCAGATTATTCTTTGGGATGTTTTACTTGGTCGGGGGACTGATTGCATGGTTGCATTAATTATGAGTCATACTCAGAGGGTGACATTAATTCTATGTTTCAGGGGTCTTTGTGGATGCTCAGTAAGCACTGATGGCATTGTTTTGTAAGGCTTGAACAGCTTGTTTCCTTCAAGAGGCATTCTTTGCATTATCAGAATCTTAATTTTTCTTCCTTGGCAGTAGCCATTGCAGTCTCTAAGCTTTGGCTATTCTGTGGAATCTTGTCACTGGGGCTTGTAAAGTGATCACTTTCAATTCAAGAATGACTTATAAGGATGTAATTTTTTGAAGGCACATCGACCATATGTGGATAGCAATGATAGCAGAACTGCTTGTTTTTGTGTATCTTTTCTTTTCAACCTTATTAAAGATTCCCACCCCCCCGCCCCATTCCGGAAGTGATGAAAACATGCCTAAAGTCTTGGTTGCCGGTACCAAACAAACAAATTCTGTAATCAAATAATAGAAACAGCCAGAAGCCATAATATAAGACTGGAAGGAATTTCAAAAGGGAAATGTGTACCAATTAATGGTTAACAAATATAGGCAGGGGCCAGGTGGTGGATGGCTTTGCAAGCCCAGTTAATAAGAAGTACGAAGCCCGTCTCAAGAGTGATGGGATGGAAGGTTTGAGCAGGGAAATGATGTGATCAAATGTGCACATGAGACAACCCACCGTGGAGGAAATGAGGGTGGAGCTGAAGGGGAAAGAGGTTGGGAGAGGTGTTTAGGAAGCCAGCAGGCTAAGACGCAAGCCATGGAGACAGTGGATGGGGAAACAATGGTAAATTGAATACCAGCCTCTTACTTGAAGCTCACATCAGGAAAAGAAGACCCACGGGAAATACCCACTCTTATGCACCCAAGAAAGATCTTGCAGAAGGACCTTGAATAGCAGAGGTCAAAGGACAAGAAGACGGGACTGTGGTAGAAGCCAGGTGCTGAGTGAGTCGTCAATGGTTCAGATACCCTCGGGAGTCAAGTCCAGATGTGTTGAAATAGCTCTTGGACTTGGTGACGCTTTCCAAGAATGGTGTAACAGATTTGCAGGTAAAGAAGAGGGACAATAGTTGGTTGCACTTTGAATGATAGATAAGGCAATAGACGTAGGAGCATAGCAGAATAGGTGATTTTGTTTATTTTTTATTTTAAGATGGAATTGAGCTGGGAAAGGAGACCATGGTAGGGAGAGGGGAAAGATTCAGGAGAGATAAAAATCAAGGGATGGGCTGGATCTCAGGGGAGATAGACAGGGATGTGATGGCAGGTGGATTATTCTTTTGTGAGAAGGAAGACATGTCTTACTCTGAGATGGAAAGTCAGGATGGGTTGAACTTAAAGGCCAGTGCTCACCCAGCTGCATCATGTTTCTCTGAAATAGGAGCACAGTTAAATGAGAAGTTAGGAGTGCAGAGAACAGGCAAAGACAATAGGAAACTGGATGCATAGCATAGTCATAGAGGGAACTCGGCTTGTAATAGAATTGCCAAGGTATATACAAAAGGCCTTGCAAATTGGACACCATGAATTTACCAAGGCACCAACCCACCCACATGATTTTTTTCCAGCACTTCTCATGGGTCAGATGTAGGAACGTAGGATGCCAGGGGCTGTATTGCTATATTAGTGTAGATTTGCAAAGTGACAAGATGTCAGTGGATCAGGGAATCGAGAAGGCTGGTAAGATGTGACAAATGCTACAAGTGGGCAGAAAAGCGATCTTGCACAGTGACATGTGAGAAGAGATCGTGATCTTCTAATGGAGCAATTAGAGAAGCATTGGCAGAACAGTTAGAACCATCTTTGCTCATGGGTCAGAGGCTTCTCATGCTAACCAGACTGCAGAGTTCTAGCAGAACACCGTGAGGGTAGCTATGGTCTTTGCCATATGTCTCCTTGGGGGCACTCTCAACTGTATAGTTTGGCAGTTCTGATGTGAATACGTCCTTTCTTCTGTTTCAACTAATTCTGGTAAGTTTTTAAGAAGTGCTTTCAACAGAAAATTGGAATAAAATAAAAAAAAATTGTTTTAGTCTCAGAATTGACAGAAACAGAATTCATACTTTGAGCCTGCGAGAGCCTGGTCCCAGGGTTTTGGTTCTTAGAGTTTGCCTGGCAACACTACTGAGTCCTGTTCTTTTTCTCTCCCTTGACTCAACTGCTCAGACGTCTAACTTGATTAGTTTTAGGTGGGTCTCTCTCCATTTATATTGGACTTCTACCTGGAAAGAAGCTCTCCTGCAGCAGGAGGTGATATGGTCCCCAGTGGGTTAGTCCATTTTCATGCTGCTGATAAAGATATACCCAAGACTGGGTAATTTACAAAGAAAAAGACATTTAATGGGCTCACAGTTCCACATGGCTGGGCAGGCCTTACAATCGTGGCAGAAGGCAAAAGGCATGTCTTACAAAGCGGTAGACAAAAGAGATAATGAGAGTGAATGGGGTTTCGCCTTGTAAAACTATCAGACTTATTCTCTACCATGAGAACAGTATGGGGGAAACTGCCTCCATGATTCAAATATCTCTGACAGAGTTCTTCCCATAACACATGGGAATTATGGGAGCTACAATTCAAAATGAGATGTGAGTGAGGACACAGCCAAACCATATCACCCAGTAACACTTCCTGGGCTTACAGATCAGCCCACGCTTGTCTTGCAGCCATCTCTTATCCCACCACGTTGTTTCTGGTTCAGAGTCTTTGCAATTCCTACTTTCACCTTGATTAGTTTCTCTCCATCCCCTATGACTTCTCTGAGAGATGTGCCCAAATCAGCAGTTAAAGAGGACTCAATCCAACGTCTTCATGTGTGGTGGGCACCAACCTCTCAGATGGGATCTGCTCACAGGTAGTGTCTTCTCTCATCCAAGAATTGAGAGGGTCTGTTTCCGGAGCAAGTTTGAATGATATTAGATGAAAAAGGAAGAAAACTCTGAAGACTCTTGGAATGAAAAGGAGAGGACAGGGAATGTACAGGGGCAAAGATAACTAAAAGGGCTTCCTTGTCTGTACCTTTCATTACTGGTGATAACTTCGTACTGGTGTGAGATGATTCCTACGTCTATGGCAATAATGACTGATTTGAGGAAACAATGCAGTGACTTTGAGAGAATAAGAACACATTTATTTACTGACTTCGGCTTGTCAGGTGTTTTTATACACATCCCATTCAATTCCTAAAATTTCTTTAGTGGGTAAAGACTTTATTTATTTATTTTTTTTTGAGACAGAGTCTCGCTCTTTCCCCAGGTTGGAGTGCAGTGGCGTGATCCTGGCTCACTGCATCTTCCGCTTTTTTCCAGTTTCAAGCGATTCTCCTGCCTCAGCCTCCCGAGTAGCTGGGACAACAGGCACGCACCACCATGCCCGGCTAATTTTTTGTACTTATAGTAGAGATGGGGTTTTACTATGTTCGCCAGGATGGTCTCAAACTCTTGACCTCATGATCCACCCACCTCGGCCTCCCAAAGTGCTGGGATTACAGGCGTGAGCCATCGCGCCCAAAGCTCGAAAGCTAAGGTGAGAGAGTGGAGCCCAGATTCAGAGTCTGGCCCTGCTGACTCCCAAGACCCATTTTGTCCCCAGGACTTCATTCTGTCACCTCCACTTCTACTCCGGATCCTCTCATTTGTTTCCATGTATCTTTTGTGATTTTCGTTTGCCAAACTAAACCTGTTCTGAGTTTTTATTTAAAAAGATACTCTGATTTGCTGGGTACAGTGGCTCATGCCTGTAATCCCAGTACTTTGAGAGGCTGAGGTGGGCGGATCACCTGAGGTCGGGAGTTGGAGCCCAACCTGACCAATATGGAGAAACCCTGTCTCTACTAAAAATACAAAATTAGCCAGGCTTGGTGACGCATGCCTGAAATCCCAGCTCTCGGGAGGCTGAGGCAGGAGAATCGCTTGAATCCAGGAGGTGGAGGTTGTGGTGAGCCAAGATCACACCACTGAACTCCCGCCTGGGCAACAAGAGCCAAACTCCATCTTAAAAAAAAATGGGAGGCTGAGACAGAAGAATCGCTTGAACCCGAGAAGAGGTTGCAGTGAACTGAAAGCATGCCACTGCACTCCAGCCTGGGTGACAGAGCAAGACTCCATCTCAAAAAAATAAAATAAGATAAAATATAATAAAATATACTGTAATTTAAGGAGAGACATAGGACACACAATCCTATTGGTGCCTACCAGTCACAGTTTCACAATTCAATATTGCAACACCATCATAATTCAAAGCATTGCTGGCTTGGTAATTCACTTCATTAACGGTCCTGCCTGCATAAAATACATGGCAAACTGGAAATGAACAAATCCTTGGACAGTGTGATAATACATGCAGAAAGCACAGAGGGTGATGTGTAGAGACTGAACTGAGGTGGGGGAAGGAAGTTGCGGGGGAGAGAAATCCTGGGGAGAGAAATCCTATCAGGATTAAGAGAGACTTTTGTGAGCCCATGTGTACTCTGCAGGTCGTGTTTTCAGAAAGCATTTCTGAGAAATATTGGAGAATTATGAATCTGTCTTGTTTATATCTTTACCTTTATGCCTTCCTATCCCTCGCTTCCCACATCCACTCTCCTATGAAGTCTGGTCAGTCTTGCCTCTAGAATAGATCTCAAATCTGTCCACTTCTCTTCCTGCCGACTGACACAAGTGTGGTGAGGTCTCCAGTCACACCTGTGTCCAATCTCCTCTCTGGAGACACAGCAAGGTGGCTCATTTCTGACTCCCACATTGCAATTAGGTAGGGCAGGTGGCCAGTTCTGGCTAATGATGCATTGTACTTCTAGCTCAAACGTTTGTATACAGGGCAAGAACTTCCAGCAGGTTCTTCTCCTGCCACAGCAATTATGGAAGCAGGTTATTGAAATGAAGGTGCCACAAGACTGAAGCAATTTGGATCCCTGTGTTAGAGTTCTTTAGAAAAACAGAACCCATAGAGTAGATAGTAAGAGATTAATTCTGAGGAATTAACCTCCATAATTAGGGGAGGTTGAGAAATCCTTATAACCTGCATTCTTCAAGCTGAAGCCCCAGGAAAGCCCGTGGTGTAGTTCAGACTGAGCCCAAAGGCGGAGGAGACTTTGATGGAAATCAGGGGGCCAATAGTGTGAGTCCCAGTCTGAATATGAAGGCCCTAGAACCAGGATCACCAATGTCCGAGGGCAGGAGAAGATGATGTCCCAGCTCAAGAAGACAGAGTGAAGTCACCCTTCCTCTGCTTTTTTGTTCTATCCAAGTTCTCAGCAGATTGGTTGCTACCCACCCCCGTTGGTGAGGGCAGTCTTTACTCAGTCTACTGATTCAAATGCTCATCTATTCCAGAAACACCTTCACAGATACACCCAGAAATCATGTTTTACCAGTTATCTGGGCACCCCTGAGCCCAATCAAGTTGACACAGTAAATGAACCATCACAAGCTCTAATCTACATGGAGCGCAGCTGCCCTAGATGGCCCTCCAGACATACAGTGGCCGTTTCATGGGCAGGAAAAAAACCTTTGTTTTGTAAAGCAACTGAGAGCTTCTTGGCTCGTTTGTTATCATATCATAGTCTATTCTATCCTGACAAGTAAGAGGAGTTGCCATCATCTGTCCCCTAGAGTCCAGCAGAAACCTCTTAACTTTTTCATTTCTTATCTTGCCCCATTTCCCCTCATTTCTCTGCAATCACCCCATATCTTCAGCCTTGAATCCTTTTATCTTTTCAGTTCCTCAGATATTTGAGGCTGCTCCCCATTGTAGAATCATTGCACTTTTTTTTTTTTTTTTTTGAGACAGGGTCTTACTCTGTCACCCTGGAGTGCAGTAGCCTGATCATGGCTCACTGCAGCCTTGGACCCCTGGGCTCAAGTGATTCACCTGCCTCAGCTTCCCAAAGTGCTGGACTAGAGGTGTGAGCCAGTGCGCCTGGCCTGCACACACTTTTTTCTCTGCCTCAAATGCTCTACCCATTTTGTTGGGATCATCCTTGAGTGTCTCCACCTAAATGACACTTCGCTGGAGGCCTCCTTTGACCCCTCAGTATGAGTAGAGATCTCCTCTTCCAAGCCATGTACTATGGTTCAACCATAACCAATCACAGTTCATAATTCCGTCTTCATTTGTGTGGTTATTTGCTAATTTGTATCTTTCTCCTTAATCAGACTGCAAGCTCCACTAGGGAATGAGACCATGTCTATTTTCTCTTCCTCTCTGTCCTAAATAACCTGTGTGTGGGCCCAACCCATATTAGGCTGCCAATGAATATGTTCATTAAATAAATGCATTAACAGCAAGTTAGAGTTGCGTATATATATATATATATATATATATATATATATATTTTTTTTTTTTTTTTGAGGCGGAGTCTTGCTCTAGCACCCAGGCTGAAGTGCAGTGGCATGGTCTTGGCTCACTGCAACCTCCGCCTCCCAGGTTCAAGCAATTCTCCTGCGTCAGCCACCCAAGTAGCTGGGATTACAAGCATCTGCTACCATGTCTGATTAATTTTTGTATTTTAGTAGAGATGGGGTTTCACCATGTTGGCCAGGCTGGTCTCAAACTCCTGGCCTCGTGATCTGCCTGCCTTGGCCTCCCAAAGTGCTGGGATTACAGACGTGAGTCATTGTGCCCAGCCTCATATATATATATATTTTTAAGTCTTGGAAAGAAATAGTTAATTTTTTTGAGCACTTAATATGTGTGACGCACGTTACAAGTGCTTTACATTGTTACTTGGCATAGTAACAATAATACTATGAGGTCAGCACAGTTATCCTTGATTTAGAGATATGGGAGTCTACGCCTGGAGCGGGTTAAATAACCTGCTTATGTCCATGAGGCTGATAGGCAGGCGAACTTTGTAACCCATGTCCATAATCTGACTTTGGATTTTTTTTTTTGGTTCCACCTCCAGTTTCCAAAGTTTATAAAACAAATAGCACCAGGCCCTTCTATTGCAGCTATGATAATAATCAAAGGCCAGATTTGTGTTTATTATGGAAAGAATTAATGATCGCCTATGTCTGCATGTTTTCTACCAAAGAAAACATCTTTTAAAAATAAACACACAGTGATGATAACTATTGAATAACTTGTTGACTCTAACAACTAACCTCAGAGTATGAAAACCTGCCAGTATAAAGTCCTCAAAATACAGTTCTTTTATGTTTGACTTTAGAGCCTAAGTTTTTTTTTTTTTTTCATTTAGACCCATCAGAGGTGAAAATATTAATTTCCTTTTCCATGGAGAAATCCAATAATGGTGTAAAAATCAGACTTCATTTGGACACACTTTATCAATTAAATCTGATTTTTATTAACAGTATCTTATAAGCTCTCATTTTAAATCAATCTTTTTAAAAATCTCTTTCATGAAACAGCACATATCTGAACGAGAAGTTGCTCCGACTGACGGAGAAATGCAAAGATCTACAGTATGGCCTTGAGTCTTTCTCTAACAAAACGAAAGGGTAAGTTCTACTCTTCACATTTAATTTCCTTTTTCAATAAGGGTCTTATATTCAGAATGTTTGATGGTGTCTCTGAAGTCATTTGGAATCTGAGACTATGTTCACTCTCAGGATTACCGTTGGGCTCTGAAGATCCTGTGGGGGAGCAGTATGAACCAGGGCCAAACAACATGCACCAGGACCAGACCCTGGCAGCGGGACTCAACTTACTTGTCCCTGGATCCACACTTGTTAAAAATACCACATAGGGTCCAGGTACGGTGGCTCATGCCTATAATCCCAGTGCTTTGGGAGGCAGAGGCTAGAGGATTGCTTGAGGCCAGGGGTTTGAGACCAGGTTTAGCAATGTAGCAAGACCCCCATCTCTACAAAAGATAATCAAAATCAAGTGGCATATGCCTGTAATCCCAGCTACTCAAGAGGCGGAGGCAGGAGGCTCATTTAAATCCAGGAGTTCAAGGCTGCAGTGAGCTATGATTGCTCCACTGCGCCCAGCTTGGGTGACAGACCGAGACCATGTCTCCAAAATCAACCAAACCACCCCCCAAAACACCGTGTAGTTTCACCGGCTACACTTTATAGGCCCTCAATCCTTTCGAGAATCTGGTATGTATTCTGAATGCTATCCTAGAAAAATACACACTTGTACAAAATTGTGCTTACGATTTTAGCAGGTGAATGATTTACCACCAGTCTCAGCTGTGCCACTCCCTCAGCTTCCCCAGCACTGCTTACAATCCTGGATTTTAGAGGGTTTGCTACATCATCTCCTTCAACCTGGGGAAAAGGAAATGCAAATGCTCCATGCCTCATCTACATGGAAGAGGCACTGGTGGCCTGAGACTGATGTGAGAAGCACTGTGTTGATTGTTCCTGGAAGGTGCCCAATCTAATGGTGCTGGACAAAGGGGATGTGCATGTGTGTGTCGGTCAGGGACTCAAGGTTATGCCTTTGACCCCCATGAAAGGAAAGTAACCCGAGTTTCATCTTGCTTGATGCTTGCCTGACAAAATTTGAAGGTGGTTCAGGATAATGTAACTGCCCAATGGGTTCACCTTGCCCGCTGCCTAAATAGAACTGATTTGTCAAGACAGGAGAATTGCAGTGGAGAAAGAATAATTCATGCGGAGCTGACTGTGTGGGAGACCAAGGTTTTTTTTTGTTTTTTTTTTTTGTTTGTTTGTTTTTTGAGACGAAGTCTCTGTCTCCCAGGCTAGAGTGCAGTGGCACGATCTTGGCTCATCGCAACCTTGGATACCCTAGTTCAAGTGATTTTCCTGCATCAGCCTCTCGAGTAGCTGGGATTACAGGCACACACTGCCACGCCCAGCTAATTTTGTATTTTTAGTAGAGAGGGGTTTTCAGCATTTTTGGCCAGGATGGTCTCGGTCTCCTGACCTCATGATCCAACCACCTTGGCCTCCTAAAATGCTGGGATTACAGGCGTGAGCCACCGTGCCCGGCTGGGAGACCAGAGTTTTCTTACTCACATCAGTCTCCCCAAGCATTTGGGGATCAGACTTTTTAGAGATAATTTGATGGGTCGGGGCTTGCAAAGTGGGGAGGGCTGATGGTCAGGTTGGAGATGGAATCACAGGGAGTCAAAGTGATTTTTCTTGCCACCTTCTGTTCCTGGGTGGGATGGCAGAACTGGTTGAGCCACATTACCGGTCTGCGGTGGGGGTGCCAGCTAATCCATCCAGTGTAGGGTCTGAAAAATGTCTCAAGTACTGATCTTAGGTTTTACAATAGGGATGATATCCCCAGGAGTCATTAGGGGAGGTTCAGACTCTTGGAGCCAGAGGCCGCGTGACCCTAAACTATAATTTCTAATCTGTAGCTAATTTGTTAGTCCTGCAAAGGCAGACTGGTCCCAGGCAAGAAGGGGGCCTTTCAGGAAAGGGCTCTTAGCAATTTTGTTTCGGAGTCAAACCATGAACTGAAGTCCTTCCCAAAAGTTAGTTCAGCCTATACCCGGGAATGAACAAGGACAGCTTAAAGGTTAGATGCAAGATGGAGTCAGTTAGGTCTGATTTCTTTCATG
Source organism: Cacajao melanocephalus (assembly GCA_963573385.1). Classification (NCBI taxonomy): domain Eukaryota; kingdom Metazoa; phylum Chordata; class Mammalia; order Primates; family Pitheciidae; genus Cacajao; species Cacajao melanocephalus. Next base: position 41,171 of record CAUYLG010065303.1, on the reverse strand, counting down.
TCACAATTTGCTCAGTTATAATTTTCAAAGGTGGTTTCAGAAAGAGGTATTGCTGTTTTCCACATGCCAATCCTATACAAGGAAGAGCCAGTGGGTGGTTTTCCTGCCTTCATGTTTTTCTCTTTCTCTTCCTAATAATCAGTGATTCTCTTTCTCTCTCTCATTCTCTCTCTCTCACTCACACACACACACACCACCCCCCCCACCCCCCCAGCCCCCCCCCACTTCTTTAATGTTAGAAATGTGTTTATGGGAGGAAGGAGTAAAGCAGCTGCCTCTAATCCATTCCTTCCCTTCCCTGGGGGCGCTAGAGATTGATCAGGGGAGAAGCAAGGTAGGTAAACTGGTTTAACCTGTGCCTCTGCTGAGCCTTTGGGTAAACAGACTAATAATATTTGCTTAGAGGAAGAGACATATCCATGGAGTGTCCCTAGCAGGCTGATCTCTGGCTGAGGTACTGCTTTAAGTTAATGGAACCCAAGATCCAGGAGGTGGGACTCCCTGGAAAATGGCTCAAAAGCTGTGGTACTCCCTGGGTCTAACAGAGAAACATTTGACAATTTAAAAGTTCCTGCTGTGTTAGGAAGTTGACAGAACTCACATAGAGACCTCACCTTCTATCCTGGGCCATGTGCAATGTGGGAAGACACAATTGGTGTTATATGTAAGTTTTCAGTACCACAGAAGTAGTAGTACTTGAATATAAATTTTCTCTCAGCAAGGCAACTTTACTTTCTGCAGAAAGGGTACACTTGCCAGCAGTTTGCCACAAGAGTGCAAAGAACAAAGGAAAGGCAGACATATTTATCCCTTACAGACTGGCCCCTATCTCTGTGCCCTGCCTCCATTGCCTGGAGCTGGGCCTCACAATCTAAACTATACAGACTGGCTAATAACTCAGAACTTTTCCTAAAAAGGTAACAGCAAGAGAGAACAGAGGAAAAGAGGAAATCACTTACAAAAGACTTAAAGAAGCAATAACATTTCCGAATAAGGAAAAGAAATTAACTATGGGATGAAGCCTGCCTGGGCTTGTCTAGACATGTCAGGGCAAATATCTGGGCTAGAGTATAAGAACTAGGAACACAGAATATACCTATTCTTTATTATAACTAACAGCTACTTAGGATTATTAACAAAAGGCTTTAGAGTAAATCAACCTTTGAAGAAGCTATTATTCATTTTTAATAAGCTAAGAAGATAGCTTTGAAGAGGAACTTCTATTTACTTTTGTTTTCTACAACTGGAGTGTCCACTCTTTTTTAAATTTTTTCTAGTAGAACAGGTAGGTAATGCTGCTAAATGGGGTGTCCACTCTTGATGTCCCGAGCCTGTCTCTGGTTTGTCTGAGACTCTTGACACAACCAGAAATTATGTTTTACCAGCTATTTGGGCACCCCTGAACCCAGTCATGATGACACGGAAAATAAAACATCACAAGCCCTAAACCACATGGAGTGCAGCTGCCCTAGACAGCCCTCCAGATATATAGTGGGTATTTCATGGGCAAGAAATAAACCTTTGTTTTGTAAACCAACTGAGAGCTTGGCTTTGTCTGTTATCACATCATAGTCTATTCTATCCTGACAAGTAAAAGGAGTTGCCATCATCTCTCTCCTAGAGTCCTCCAGAAACCTCTTCTTCACTTCCCCTCTAGCCCCATTTCCCTCATTTCTCTGCAGATCTTTGAAATTATTAGGAAAGCTTGTTACTGGTTAAGATCCCTGATTTGAGTCAATCAATTTGACAGCAGTCAAATTTTGTGTGTTAGCTCAGTTTCTCACAGAAGGATAGCTCTATTAAAATTCTTGTTTTCTTTTCCTTTAATTCCAAATAGCAGGCCTTAAGCTTGCAAAGGGAATCTACTATGCTGTGTGTCTTCCATTTGCCCCACATACTCCACTCCCACTCTCATAATTTTTCATGACAGTTTCATCTCTGCCTTTTCTCAGGGAGGTTGACATATGTGGAACTCACTAATAGGTTTTGGCCTCTTTGCCATCAGGTTTTTTTTTTTTTGGATTTGACCAAGAAGGAGCATGAAAAAGATATCAGAAAGAGTGAGGACGGAGAAGAAACTCTGTTTTTGGTGTTGTCGCAGGTTAACTACATGCTTTTCGTCTACGTGTCTGTGTGTGTGTGTGTGAGAGACAGAGTCTCACTCTGTCGCCCAGGCTGGAGTGCAGTGGCATGAACACAGCTCACTGCAGCCTTGACCTCCTGTGCTCAAGCCATCCTCCTGCCTCAGCTTCATGAGTAGTCAGGACCACAAGTGTGCACCACCATGGCTGGCTAATTTTCAATTGATTTTTTGTAGACATGGTGTCTTTCTTTGTTACCCAGGTTGGTCTCAAACTCCTGGGTGCAAGTGATCCTCCTGCCTTGGCCTCCCTAAGTGTTGAGTGTACAGGCATGTGAACCCAGAAAATCTGAGACAAGTCTCAGTTAATTTAAAAAATTTATTTTGCCAAGGTTGAGGACGGCCTCAGGAAGTCCTGACAACATGTGCCCAAAGTAGTTGGGGCACAGCCTGGTTTTATACATTTTAGGGAGACATGAGACATCAATCATTATATGTAAGAAGTAACTTGGTTTTGTCTGGAAAGGCGGTGACAACCTGAAGCAAAGGCAGGGAGATTCAAAGTGGCAGTGGGGGGAACTTCCAGGTCACAAATAGGTGAGACACAAATGGTTGCATTCATTTGAGTTTCGGATTAGCCTTTCCAAAGAAGGCAATCAGATGTGCATCTAACTTAGTGAGCAGAGGGATAACTTTGAATATAATGGGAGGCAGGTTTTCCCTAAGCAGTTTCCAGCTTGAGTTTTCGCTAGCAATTTGGGGGCCCAAGATTTTTTCTTTTCCCATTTCTTCCCTTTTCTTTTTTTAAATCTTTTGGAGAAAAGATTTTACAAAAAAAAAAAAAAAAGAGTCTCTGGTCTCAGGTTTCATCTGATATCTCATGGCTAGGATGGTTTATTCCTAGATGGATCTAGATGGGTGGGTCCTGAAAGTTCATTTTAGCAGGTTGTGAAGTCTTCTGTCTTTTGTAAAGAAAATTAGGGGGAGGAAGGGGGAAAAAAGCAATAACAAAGCAAAGGACAATCTGGAAAAATCTATAAAGGCCACATTACTCTGAAGTCCATACATTAGTAGGTAGGTATGAAAGTGGCTTATGTATGTAAACTGGTTGCTGTTATTTTCTTCTGAAGTTTAAATTGTCTGGCTTCAGTGTGTATGATTTAAAAAAGCACAGCTTAGTTTTCAGTGACTCCAAATTAGGAAAAATGAAGAAAAAGCAAAAAATAGAAAAAAAAACAAAACCATTATTTTGAAGACTTGTAGCCAAGAAAAATTAGAATTTGGTCCAAACTGTAGAAAATAATAAAAGTTAAAAAAAATTAGGCAGAGCAGAATCTAACAGGTGTAGTATTGTTTTGATACACAATTTTTTTCTCTCTCCAGTTTCCCATTTTACTAAAGGTAAATCATGATAGCACTGATTTGCTTATTATAGTTGGCCTAATTATTTCTGTATAGTGCAGCAAGAATAATTATTTTTTACAAAGATTTTTAAATTGGCTTTGATGGAACTCTGTTCCAAGGAGGGAATCTCAGATGAGACTTTTTTAAAGCCAAGCCCAGCAGTGGATTTGTGCCATCAAATACTTATGAGTTTGGTGAATTTCCTCTCTTCTTGAGGTTCCAAGTTTAACCTTGGGGTTCTGTGCCTGTCAGTAAGTGACATTCTTTATTTACTACAGGTCAGAGACCCTGTACAGGGACTGTGTATGCAAAATATGAGGCCAGTTTTTCCAAGGGCTTTATTGGCTCCATAAGTCAAGTTTGGTTCCTTAAAGGAAAGCACCATTCCAGTCAAAGCCTTGTTAAAATAACTAATTTCTCCAATTGTGTCCTGTTATAAATTAAAACAGATTCCTATTACACTTACACAAATAAATGCATTGCCATAAGTTAAGAATATTCACAAATAGTTTCCAAATTCCAGATAAATCAGGTAGAGAGAAACAAATATGCTCTAAATTTTGTTCATGGGAATATACTAAATTGTTAAAAGCTGTCAGTAATGCAAAAGAAATGTTTTAAGACTCTGAAAAACAAAACAAAGGATCAGCAAGCATTTTAATCAAAAGAGTCAAAAAGATTGATTCAGTCCATGTAGTTAATTTTTGTTCTGCTTGATACTCATGAATGTTTTAGCTCTACATGAATCCTGAAAGTTTTTCCTGATATCACAATCTCCCAAGTTGTCAGAAACCTGCATTTAAGAGCACCTGTTGAAGTTTTATAGCTGATTATCAAACCACCCTCTAAAGAGGAACAAAACAAGACAATTGTCGATGGATGAAAAAAAGTTTTAAAACAGCCATAGTCAAAAGACACAATTGACAAGAAAATTTGTTACTTCTGTGGCACACAATAGTTTTAACATAATGATTATTACTGATAATGTACACTAAAATATATCAGAATTACTGGAGTTTCCCATAATTTTGGAACAGATACCAACAACATATTTATTCAAATACAACCCGAAGAAAACCAAACACCACTTTATATTTGACAATGCTTCCTGTATAATTTTATACCAAATAAGCCAAATTATGTCATTTTTGGACTTTAGAGAACCTAATGTCTTAAAGGATTAGATTAGAAAAGGACTTAATTTATCATTTGATTTTAGAAAGTTTGTCAAATATCAAAGCTTTTACACACTTGATATTACAAAATAGGATTACAGGTCAATGTAAGGTCATTTATCTAACCAAAGTGATAATTTTCAAGGATTTTTTAAAAAAGTGAAAACCTTCATTCTTTGAGAGAGGAGACTGAATTTTCTAAACAAGAAGCCCTAATAAAACCAGCATGAAGCCAATTACATTTGTTTTTCAAAATGTTGTAAACAATCTATAAAATTTAATCTTGATTATAAAATATAACTTCCACAAGCCTTTTATAACCTTTATTAAAGAATTGGTTATGCTTCTAGAAAACCTTGTTAATCTGAACCATATACTGCTTTTGTATCAGTGTGCCTTTGACACTAATGATTACTTTATAGAGAAACTGAACTTATTTCATCTTTCAGTATCGGCCCTTAGGACCTTATGGGTCCACTTCTTCCACAGTAGTCCCTGGGCCTTGAGGAGTTGAATAGCTTTAATTACTTGCCCTGTATCTCAGGAATGCAGTTATTTTGATTGGCATCTTCTATGGGGTCTGAAGATGAGGCTTTGATTGCTGTCAGTACTTAAAATTTAGCAGGACTTGATGTCCTTTTTAAGCCCAGGAGTTAAAGCCCTGTTACTCAATGTTATAAGGACATTAAAAGCACATACAGGGGCCAGATGCAGTGGCTCATGCCTGTAATCCAGCATTTTGGGGGGCTGAGGCGGGCAGATCACCTGAGGTTAGGAGTTCAAGACCAGCCTGGCCAACATAGTGAAACCCTGTCTCTACTAAAAATATAAGAATTAGCTAGATATGGTGGCAGATACCTATAATCCCAACTACTGGGGAGGTGGAGGTGGGAGAATTGCTTGAACCTGGGAGAAGGAAGTTGCAGTGAGCTGAGATTGTGCCATTGCACTCCAGCCTGGGCAAGGCTCCATCTCAAAAAAATACACGTATGTAATAACCTTAATTGAAAAAAAGATTTTGTCACCGAAAGTTTTTTTTTATTAGAAAATACCAAAATAATGAAATATCTATTATTTAATTTATTAGAACTTTATATTCTAAATTATGACCAGTTTGTCTACAAGTATTTATTCCATTACATTTACCTAATTATTTCATTTTAATAGTTTACCTAGATAGTTTATGAAAACTGTGATAGTCATGATTTAAAGTTATGAAACCACCATTGCAAAATTATAACTGAGACAGTGAAAAAATTTTGACTTGACTCCATCTTGCTCTTAACCTCCTAGCTGTCCTTGTTCATTCCTGGCCACAGGCCAAACTAACTTTGGGAGAAACTTCGTTTATAGTTTAGCTTTGAAACAAAAACGATAACAGTCCTTTCCCAAAACAAACCTCCTTATTGTCCCTGGACTGGACTGCCTAAAACCACAGGATTAGAAGTTATGGTAATCTTACTAAATTCAAGATGCAGCTATTTTCATTAAACCCATATCAATGTCTTACTTATTAAAAATTACACAAGCAAAGATAATTCTGTTTTGGGCTGGGTTTATAGTTTTGTAACCCCTATGCCAAATGTTGACACCCTATAGTATTTGGCAGGGATAAGTATGAAATGGCTTGATTAATAAATGCAAACAAAAATGAATGCTGGCAATTCTTAAGAGATTTCTAATATTACTTTACCAATCATTTTAAGGCCAGATTATTTATTAAAGATTTTACTTAAGTTATATAAATTTGAAAAAGCATTTGACTGGTCTTTTCTTTTTTAGTATGTGAGTTAAGCACCTTTATTTTTCTTTAAGCCAGTTAATTAGAACTCTTTTATATATTTTTAGTAGTGAAACATTGTGTACACAACATCTAAATACGTATAAAGACGAATTAGGCATGCCAGTGGGAGTACATTTTATAGATTTATAACGCCCCCTTTTTTCCTATCATAGTCTTTCAGATTCTCGATAACCTGTTTTACAACCCTAGGCAGTTGTCAGCTAAATAGCCTTAAGTTTGCACATTAAAGGAAACAACTCAGGTGAAAATCAAATAGCAAAATTTACATCATAAGGTACAGAGAGAAAAAGTCCCGTGGTACTAGAGGAAGACACTTTCATTTTTATTTGAGTCAAATTAAACATAAAATTAAAGTACACTCTCTGCCCTAAGCAGTTTCCAGCTTGAGTTTTCCTTAGTGATTCTGGGGCCCAAGATATTTTCCTTTCACAGGCGTGACCCAAGACTCCTGGCCTATATCCTTGACTGAAAAAAGTGCTGCATCACTGAACAAAAGCCAAGGTTATTATTAGTGTTTCACCCTGTCGTTTTCTCGTTCTTACTCTCTCTCTCTTTCACTCTAGCTGTCTCTCTCCTTCCCTGTCTCTTCATTCCCTGCATTGGACCCTTTAACGTACAGATAAGCTGTTAATAATACCCTACTATTGTACCTAGATTTCTCTACAGCTTGCCCAGATCTTTGGGAAGAGTCCCTTCTTTAAGCCCTTCTTAAATTCCACAGTTGGAGCCGGCTGTCATTCCTGCCAAGACTCTAGGTTTCTATATGTAAGGACCTATAAACTGACTGCATCATGGACTGTACCATGGTTAGACCATGGTGACCCCTGTGACCTGCACGGATACCTCCAGAAGGCCTCCCAGAGCCAGAAAGTCTGAAGTAACAGGAAAACCACAGAAGAAGAATGGCTAGCTCTTGCAGTGCCTAATTAACCGACCTTGCAACATTCTGCCATTATTCCTGCCTTAACTGATAACCCAACCTTGTGACATTGGACCTTGTGACACCACCCCCCACTCCCCCACAACACTTCCCCCGGCTTGCAGAAACCGCCCTGAACTGTAACGTTCTGAACCGAGCGCAGAAAGTCAACACCAAGACAAAAGTAGGCCAAATTGCAGTGTCTTTATTGCTGGCGACCACGGAGGACTCGCGTCTCTCCAACCCGTGGCCCCGAAAAGGAGGGTGTCAAGACCTTTTATACCCCTAAAACCACCTCGGGGTGAGCGTGATGGGCGGGGGTGGTGGTGAGGAGCTTCTGACATTCGGAGGGCCAGGGGACTTTTGACATTCTGATTGTTACTTAAGTGGTTAACAAAAGTCAAAATAAGCATTTGTTTACACATTGTCTGGGTAGGGTGGAAACTACAAGTCGCAGGAGCCAAGATGGCCTGGGTTTGGACTGCTTGCTTGTCACATTACGGGTTACAGAGAGCAGTTTAAACAGAAAGCCAAGGTATGGTTGAGGTATGCAGTTTTATGGGGCTTTTTACCATGTCACACACTGCCTACCTCAAACCTATAAAACCACCTCCTATCCTACCACCCTTCACTGATTCTCTTTTCGGACTCAGCCCACTCACACGTGGTTGAACAAAATAGCCTTGTTGCTCACACAAAGCCTGTTTAGGTGGTCTCTTCATTCAGAGCATGCCTAACACTATAGACTGGTTGGAATAAAGACTTTTGCAAATGCTTCTTCCCTTTCACGATGAAGTCACTGATTTTGGGAGCGGACTTAAAGTAATTCACGCATCAGAGATGCACTGCATGCCGGTTTTCATGTTGGAGCTGTTGTTTTATTTGCTGTTTGTCTGGTATGTGGGTGTTATTAGGATCTTCCTGAAGCTTTTCCCGAGGGACTTGAGTTCCAACCCTCTTGTGGCGCCCTCCACACATTGGGCATGTGACAAAATGATGCATGAAAAGTAGAACAAGAAAATTGGTCTTTGCTACGCTAGACCCTGTGGAAAGCTGGCTATACTCCTTGACAGATGTGTAAATTAGTGAGTAAAACTTGCCTTTGACTCTGCAGCACTCTCTGACATCACCCATTCTTGCTTTCCAAAGCAACAAAGGTTCTCAACTTGAGGGTGACAAATATCTGTGCGTTTTTGCAAAACACCTGAGTCAGCAGAGGGAGAAAATTCTCTAATTACAGAAGGCATCTTTTTCAAGGCAGAGAATTTGACAACTCTTTGATGTGCATCAACAAAAGTGGTAACTGCAGTATGCTAATTAGAATGCTGGGTGCCCATACCCCCATGTTCGCCCTCTCACTTCTCTGTTGTTTTCTATTTGGTGCTAAGACCTTTTCTCAGCTATTCTTTAGGGGGATGCCTTTCCATTAAACATACGCAGTTTCAGCTAGCTCATATAATTAGCCTGTACTGGTATTCTATTTGGCAAAGGTCTAGAGAGAGCAGACATGAATTGCCTGTTGTTGTAAAAGTGTTTTGCACACAGGAGACTAATTTTTTCGGTTGTATTGTCTATGGTCAGGGATTGTGCGTTCTATACCCAGTGCTATTCCAGACTTAGGGAGTACAATGGGGAAAGCTATTCATTGTACAGCGATAAAAAAGTAATTTCATTTTCTTAGAAATAATTATCTGGCCCTATTTTTGTCATGGTCTGTTAAAGACTTAGAATTTTCTCTTTCTTCAAAATCTATGTGTCCCTTTCACGTTGCTAAAATAGCATTTAGGAAGATGAAGTTATAGTGGGAGGGAAAAGTGCCCTTTTCCTTCCCTAGTCTTAACTATATTTTTTGATTAAAAGAAAATTAAGCAGTTGCCCTTAGGAGAACAAGTGGGATAAGGTCTTGTGTGCTGTAATTCTCTATTCTGTGTGTTAGGTTGTGAGCTCCAAAAAGAGTGGGACAATGTCTTGTTCACACATCTGTCCCCTGGTGCCAATCACAAGGTTCAGCACACAGCAGTTGCTCAATAAATTTTTGTTGAATAAAAAAATAAATGAATGAATATATTTCTTAGGTTTTCAAAGCATTTTGATACTATCTCTAATTCCTAGATTAAAAAAATTATAAATCTGTAAACCAACACCGTTTTGAAACCAATTTTAACTTCTTTGACTCCTTCTCTTACTTTGGGTCTCTACTTTTCTGATTTTTTTTTCTATCCCATCCTTTTCCCTTGAATATTTCTCTGCCTTTCTGCAGCTCTATTCTTTCCGGTAGGTTATCTCCCAGATAAAGTATTATACTGTATTAAAAACTCCTCATAGCCATCTTATCACTGCGAGTTTGCTCATTTTTCAGTATGGCAAACTTATTACTTGTAATCTTTCTCGCTTATATTTGTAGAAAAATGTCTCTATGGATATCCAAGCTGTCCATCTTATTCCTCATTGCCTCAGATAAATGAAATGATTTTTCTAAGAGTAGATACTTCAGAGGTGCTGCCCCAGGAAACGAACTCATTTCCTTTTCTTGGGTTTTTCTGCCTCTGTTGTTTTTCCTTATCTTTTTTATGCTTTTCTTTTCTTTCCCCAAGAGTCCTGGCTCCCAAGAAAATGTACCATTAGATTTGTTCGGTTTCTACCATTTGGTCAGAATAGACGCCCTGCTCTAACGAAAGCTCCCAAACTCGAAGTCTGAGCAAAATATTTTACTCTCTTTCGCACAATATAAAATGTTCGTTCTTTATCAGGTAACTCTCTTGGGTGGCTTTTCCCCCGGATATTGATTCAGGAATACTGGCTCCTTCCATCTTAAGATCAAGCCGTCTTCAACCATCTAGCTGCTCGAAGAGCGGGTACTAATAAAGAGAAAGCCAGCACTGCACGTAGCCTGCAGGGGGCGCACATCACTCCCATTCTCATTCCACCGTCTGGGACTGGCCCTTCTAAATGTTGGGAACATGTTGGGGGTTTTGACCAATAGACTGCAAGAGGCGCTGATGCGCGATGGGTGTTTGGGAACGGAGTGTCTGGCTGGGCAGCTGTCTGTAGCAGCAAGCGTGTGCTACACAAAGGGAGCGCCAATCAGTGGTAGTCTACCAGGCATCTCTGCCACATATGTATTACATAGCTCTACCGTTCTGATCATTCTATTGATTATAGGCCCCTAGGGTGGCTTTTAAAGGTGGAAAGAAACTTTTTTTTAAAACAACAACAATCTTGTACATCTTTTGAGCACCGGAGCATTTACATAGAGCCTCTAGTAAGGGACTGAGGTGTCTTCTAAGAAACAGCATATAAGCCACTGCCCTGTAACTTTCCGCAGAATTGCTAGGGCATGATGGGCTCACTTGTATTCAAACAGCTTTCTGGGGTAAAATGCTAATGCTCAGAATCAAGATTTGGAACATCTGCCTTGCACAGACTAAGTGCGGCTTGTGCCATAGGTGAGTGTCTATGTTTGATGAGCTACTTCATGCCATACCATTTAAAATCACTGAGAACAATCGAATTTTCTGAAAGATAGATTCTTCGTGGGGTGGCATAAAGTTGTTAGTGAGAAGGCACCGTTGTGCAGGGTGAAATGCAAAGGGAACTGAAGATTAGTCCTAAGTGTTCTTCACTCTATTATCCTGGGAAGAACAACATGACCTGATTGCTACTTGAAAAGAAAAGGCATAAATTATGGCTGATCAAACTTCAAAAAGCCCAAATATGAGCATATCACTTGACAGCCTGCTAACCAAGCAAGTAGTCTTAAGTTTCAAGCTGTCCCTCAGGAAGAAAGATTTTTGGTCATAGACAAGATTTTCTTGGCCTAGAATGATGTATGACTTGTTTCTATTCTGCTTTAAATCTGTGGTGCTTTGATTGCTTTTTAAAGCAGTGTGCACGTTTTTGTCTTTCTACTCACCTCTAACCCTTTAACTTGCCTTTTCTGATCAGTTTTCAAGAGTTCCAGGGCTGGGCATGGTGGCTCACACCTGTAATTCCGTTGCTTTGGGAGGCTGAGGCTGGAGGATCACTTGAGGCCAGGAGATTGAGGCGGCAGTGAGCTGTGATCACACCCCTGCACTCCAGCCTGGGTGACAGAGCAAGACCCTGTCTCAAAATTGGGAAAAAAAGAGCTATAGATTAGAAGATAATACATCAACACCAAACAGCCATTCATATCAACACATTACATTGTTAGTATTTGGGGAAATTTCTCTTGGTAATAAAAGCCAAGGCTGTATTTGCTGATATAAAATTTCAAGTTGGGAGGGCAGATGAGCTAATAATATATATGTTTTTTGAGACAGGGTCTCATTCTGTCCCCTAGGCTGGAGTGCAGTAACCTTGGCTCACTGCAACCTCCGCTCCTGGGTTCAAGAGATTCTTCTGCCTCAACCTTTCGAGTAGGTGAGATAACAGGCACCTGCCACCATGCCAGCTAATTTTTGTATTTTTAGTAGAGATGTAGTTTCACCATGTTGACCAGGCTGATCTCGAACTCCTGACCGTAGGTGATCCACCCACCTTGGCCTCCCTAAGTGCTGAGATTACAGGCCTGAGCCACCACTCCCGGCCGAATTAATAATATTGAGAGTATGATAAAAGTCTCTGACAATGTTTGCATTTAAACAGAAGTTACGTCAGATTTATTAAAATGTGGTTTAACTGTCATTCTGTACTTCAAAGAGTATGTGAAAAATAATTACAATCTAAGAGTTTGAAAGCATAGTCTCTCTTAAATTATTTGGATTTGTATATTGTTTGTTTCAACTATGAGCATGTATGACTTTTTAAAAAAATCTAATTCCCTCAGTTTAAAGATAAAAAATGGGATTATGACTTGTTCAAAGTCAGGCAATGTGTTAGTGGGAGGTTAATAAAGACTGTATTTTTCCGTGCGTGTGTGTGTGTGTGTGTGTGTGTGTGTGTGTGTTTGCTGTGGTTGTTGACGTTAAAAGATAACTAGCATAATCCTCATATGAATTCTTTACTTAATATTTGGTAAGAGTTCCTTGCTATCATTTTTATGATGCTGAAGATTGGAATTGTGTATTATTTTATTGTAAGTACTTGTCAGTGGAAACAAAACTGAATTTTCTCTCAGAGAAAAATGGAAATGCTGGCTTGCTAGTTAGACAGCAATGTTGATTATATATTCATATCAGGAGGCTTCCTTATACTTCCTCAAATAACTAGCCATTTGAACAAAGCCTTTCTGGGAAGACCATGGCAATAAAAATAATCACACTTATTTAAAGTCATTGAGAAAGAATTAGAATTATTTTCAATTTTAGAAGTGGCACAGATAAAGCAAATCTGTTGCTGTTTTCAACATCTTCAAATATAACAGGCAATGTTAAAGATATAGTTTGTTTGCTATTTGTGGTAGCCAGAGCTGCAAGGTGACTGTCATCCAAAAGGCCATCAGGATGACTACAATAGTGGAAAGGAGGGCTTTATTGGCGGTATCAGTTTGCAAGCTGGGAAGAGAGTCTCCAGCGTGGACCATACGTGCTGTCTCTTCAAAGAGAGGAAGAGCAGGTTAGGTTTCATGCCTTGCAGGGTCTCTGTTACATGGTAAAGTCAAACATTTTCAGCAGGTTTCAGGGAAAGGTTATACATATTTATAAGGGGGAGTCAAATGCATGTGCTATGTAACATACATCCCATATTCACTTTGGGGTGGGTTGTAGCATTTAAATGAGGTGGAATTTGGCTCCTTATGTCAAAAGGTGAACTATAAGATGCAAACGCAATTTGTGCACAGCCTCTGGAAGCTGCTGAAACTGGCTTAAGGTTGGCTGCAGTTTCTCGTCAGAAAACAATAAGGCTGTCCTCCGTCCAATCAGAGTTGAGGTTATCTGGGTTATAAATCAGCCTGATAAATTGCCTGGTAGCTCCTGTTATTAGGGAGTTTAGAAAGAGTGTGGTTTTTCTTGCAGCCGTGGGAATTTATGGAGTTGCCATGCTAGAACCCCTGAACCCTCGACCTGTAGGTAACTTTTCTTTTCCTAACCTTATGGTTCTTCTTAGATCATGAAAGGACATCTATTTTGATCTCTCAGATCAAAGCCTCAAAGATCCTCTCTTCCTGGTATTTACGCACTTCTCTAGTCACTGCCAGCCTAAAGAGGGCTGCCCCGTGTAACCATTAGAATATTGCAGAAATAATGTGTGACTTTCAAGCAAGGTCATAAGAGACTTTGTGAGTTCCGTGCAATCATGAATGTTTATGCTTACTTTAAGCCACTCAATTTTGGAGTGATTTGTTACATAGTCATGGGTAACTAACCCATTACTCAGTTCATAATCCTCTACATTATTATATTCTTGTCATAATGACGATAATTATTACTAACATAATTATCAATTGTGTTAGTCACAACTACCATTTTTGTGGGCCAATTCTCTGCCAGGTAATTTAAATGTATGTATAGCTCTTGCAATATTTCTTCAGGGTAGATTTTACTATTTTAATTCTACAAGTGAGACAGATGAGCTCTGAGGATGGCTTGCAGAACATCAGACAGTTACAAATGGCAGATCTGGGATTTGGGTAAAAGTCTTACTATTCTCTTTTCGCTACTCCAAGGCACTACTCTTAATGACAGCAGAATTGTAAGTCAGAAATTTAAAATGAGAAAAGCCTTGGATTTTGATTTTAAAATGTGAAGCTATTCAAAAGTGATCCAGCTGCAAAATAGTAACACACATTCCTCACTTTTTGTTACTTATTTTACATAAGCGTCCATAATATAAATGTACTTAGATAGCATTGTCTTAAGTAGCAGTACCCTACTTGCAGCTGGGGTATCCATATGGTTTCTCTTGGTAAGATATTGGCTGTTGGCTAATTAATGTCATTGTTCAAAATTGGTGTCTGAAGACTTTGGACACTTTTAAGTTGTAGTCATATATTAAATGTTAATTTCAGAAACACAAAGAAACTACCATGTGCCTCATATCATGGCAAGCACAGAAAGAGTTATTTTCAACTTGGAGAGTGCATCAGACTCACTGGGGAGCTTTTCTAAAGTATACATGGTTGAGAATGGATTTAAAACTTTTGTACATAAAGAGCATGACAATAAATATATTATTTCTATTTCTTAGGAGTCCATAGTATATTAAGAGAGTCATGTATTTAAACAAATATTTATCCTACAGTGGCTTTCCCTTCTCATTCTTTTATTTATATTATATATATATCATTTATATTTATATGATATATATATATCATATATATATCATTTATATATATATATCATTTATATATATATCATTTATATATATATATGGAGTCTCACTCTGTCACCCAGACTGGAGTGCAGTGGCATGATCTCAGCTCACTACAACCTCTGTCTCCTGGGTTCAAGTGATTCTTCTGTCACAGCCTCTCAGGTAACTGGGACTACAGGCGTGTACCACCACTCCCAGCTAATTTTTGTATTTTTAGTAGAGAAGGGGCTTCACCATATTGTCCAGGTTGGTCTCAAACTACTGATCTCAGGTAATCCTCCCACCTCGGCCTCCCAAGGTGCTGGGATTACAGGCATGAGACACTGTTCCCAGCTGCTTCTTACTCTTCACTGCAGATTCCTTCTCACGTCTCCTCACTTTTGACACTGGATGCTCCAGAATTCAGTCCTCAGGCCTCATTTCTCTTCGTCCTCATCCCTCAAGGACCCCATTTAGTCTCATGGTTTTAAATACCATGCTGACAATTCCCAAATTTCTATCTCCCACCTGAACCTCTTTGCAGATTTCTATGTATCTCTGCCCAAGTCAAAGCTTTCCTGGAATGTCTATAAGGAATCTCAGACCTCACACTGATCTCCTGGACTTCCCTCTAAACTTTGCACTTTAGCATTCTTCCCTGTATCAGTTAATGACATGTCTATCCTGCTAGTTGCTCAGACCTGAAACTTTGGAGTTATCCTTGATTCCTCTCTTTTTAGCCATGCCAGGTCCAATCTATTATCACATCTTACTGGCAACCTTCAAATCAAATCCGGAAGCTGCTGATTTCTTCCTAACCCCACCACTCCCACTTTGGTTTAAGTCATCTTCATCCCTCTACTGGATTATGGCAAACATCTCATAATTTTCTCCCAACTTCCACCTCTTGCTCTCTTAAGGACTATTTTCAACAAAGTAGACAGAGGGATCGTATTTATGTAAGTAGACAGGTAACTTCTCTGCTCCAAAGTCTTTCAGTTTCACTCCAAATAAAAGACAAAGTTCTTCTAGTGACCTACAAGACCCTTACAAATGCTTCCCAGATATATATGTAAATGTTTGTCATTAACAGCACAAAGGAAGTAGCCTCAAGCAAAGCTATACTGTGCTATGGAAATGATAAGAGATGATAAACTAATAATGATAACAAGGCATAGTTGGGCTTGTAACATTAATAGGTATAATATCTATAATAATATCATAATAAAGGAGAAAAGGAAATGGAGCTATATAGGAATAATGTTTCTATGTATCCCTGCAATTAAACTTGTATAAATTTGAAGCTGGTTCTGATAAGTTAAGATGTGTATGGTAAGCCTTCAAGCAACCATATTGAAAATAGTTAAAATTATTAAAGATGTAAGATGCTACATTAGAAAATATTTACCAAAGCCAAAACAAAGCTATAAAAGAGGACTAGAGAAATGAAAAAAACATGAAACATACAGCAAACAAAAAGTAAAATAACAAACATAAATCTAACTATATAAATAACCAATTAAATTTGAATGGATTAAATCACCCAATCAAAAGTCAGAGATTGTCACACTGAACTAAAAACATGATCCATTTCTAAACTGTCTACAGAAGACACACTTTAGACTCAAAGGTACAACAGATTTAAAGTAAAAGGATGGAAAAAAAGATACACTGTGCAAATAGCAACCACAAGAAAGCTGGAGTGGCTCTACTGATATCAGACAAAATAGACTTTTTAAACAAGTTAAGAGGTAAAGATTTTATAGTGCTAAAGGTCATCCATTAGCAATATATAATAATTATAAACATGTATGTACCTAGTAACAGAGCACCAAAATACATGCAGCAAAAGAAGAAACAAGTCAACAATAATAATTCAAAACTTCAGTATCCACTTTTAGTAGTGGATAGTGCAATGAGAGAAGATTAACATGGAAATAGAAGACCTGAAGAACACTATAAATCAACCAGACATACAGCACTCCATGTAACCACAGACTGTGATGATCTAAATGCACACAAATCATTCTCCAGCATATACCATGTGTTAGGTGATTTTTTAAAAATGCAGCAAGTTTAAAAGAATAGAAATAATGCCAAGTATAATATCTGATCACAATGAAGTGATATTTGAAATCAACAGCAGGAAAACAATTTGGAAAACTCAGAAATAGGTGTGAATTGAACGACACATTTCTAAATATCCAGTGCATCCAAGATGACATCAAAAGGAGAATCAGAAAATACTTCTAAGATAAATGAAAATGAAGACATGGCATACCAAAACTTATGGGATGGAGGGAGTAATAGATAAAGGATACAGGATTTTTTTTGAGGTGATTAAGATGTTGTAAAATTGACTGCAGTGATGTTTGAGCATGTCTGTGAACATAACAACAACCACTTAACAGTACACGTATGCTTGGTGAATTGTATGGCATACAAATTATATGTCAATCAAGCTACTCAAAACTTTAATGTGTCTACATATCACCTGTGGGATTTTGTTTCAATATAGATTCTAATTTTGTGGGTCAAGAATGGGGCCTGAGATACCGCATTCTTTTTTCTTTTAATTTATAAACAAAATGAGTTTTTTTTTTTTTTAATTTTTTTTTTGAGACAGTCTTGCTCTGTCACTCAGTCTGGAGTTCAGTGGTGCGATCTTGGCTCACCGCAACCTCTGCCTCCTGAGTTCAAGCGATTCTTCTGCCTCATTGTCCTGAGTAGCTGGGATTACAGGGGCCTGCCACAGCACCCAGCGAATTTTTGTGTTTTTAGTAGAGACGGGGTTTCAACATGTTGCCCAGGCTGGTCTCGAACTCCTGATCTCAGATGATCCGCCTGTCTCGGCATCCCAAAGTGCTGGGATTACAGGCATGAGCCACTGTGCCTGGCCAAGAAAAGGAATTTCTTTCTTAAAGATATGGAGGCTAAGAAGTCCAAGGCTGAGGGGCTGCTGAGGGTCTTCTTGCTGGTGGGGACTCTGTGTAGAGTCCCTGTCCTATGTGATACCAATACCACTAGTCTCAGGTCCACGCTTTAAATAGCAAGGTCAAGAGCATCAGACTTCTTACTACCTTTCTGATCTCATCTCCTGCCACCTTCATGACTGTATTCATGAGTGACTGAGAGGTGGATTACATCCACACAGATCATTTTGTGTCCTTCAAACACACCATGCCTACCTCTACCTCCAGCCTTTGCAATTGTTATTCACTTTGCCCAGAATCCTCTCCCCACACTTGCACCCCCTTGTATTTGCACAGCTTACTTAATTACATTTTTCAGGTATTTGTTCAATTATCACCTCTCAGGGCTTCCTTGGCCACCCTACAAAATGGCAACCCTATGCCTCATACTTTCTGTCCCTGTTGTCCTGCTTTATTCTTTTTTTTCTTTATATATATATATATATATATATATATATATATATATATATATTACTTAGTACATTGAAGTACCTAGCACTTTAAAATGCTATTAATGTATGTATTATTTGGGTTTGCTGTCAACCCTTACTACAATATAAACTTCACAAGAACATAGATTTTTGTGTACTGTTGATTATTACTGATGCAAAGAACAGTGTCTCATGCTTAGCAAATGCCCAGTAAATATTTTTTCAATAAATAACGTGAAAATAAAAGGATAAGTGCTATAGGGATATGTAATAGATATAGGGGTGGTGCAAAGGAGAGTCAGGAAGGAGGGAAGGATCTACTCTGCTTATGTGAGTTGGGACAATTGAAGATGCAAAAGGTTAATAGCCACTCATATATGGCTTAAAAATCTTAGCAGGTGTTCTGTGCGTGTTTTCTCCTTTGCTGTTGTAACTTCAAGAAATGGTGAAATAGTGAATTTATCGGTTCTATCAGATTCTGCAATGTATAGGACTTATTTGTAAAAATTGATGGTATAAAATCACTAAATTGTCACTTTTATCTCTGAATATCCTCTTTTATGTCTGGAGATTTCTTTCTATAAACTTGAAAAGCAGGTCATCATTTTTTTTCATCTTTAGAAATCTTATAGTGATTGTATGACAGGAGGAAATATGAAAATCTTAAACGTCAGACTCATTATTTGTTTATTCATTCTCTTTATCCTGGTGATGTGTTTGTAGGTTGCAGACACTTGTGAAGAAGAAGTGATATGGTTTGGCTGTGTCCCCACCCAAGTCTCATCTTGAATTATAGCTCCTATAACCCCTATTTGTCATGGGGGGGACCTGGTGGGAGGTAATTGAATCATGAAGGCAGGTTTTCCCATGCTGTTCTCAGGATAGTTAAATAGGTCTCAAGAGATCTGATTGTTTTATAAAGGGCAGTTCCCCTGCACACACTCTCTAGCCTGCCACCATGTAAGACATGCCTTTGCTCCTCCTTTGCCTTCCTCCATGTTTGTGAGGCCTCCCCAGCCATCGGGAACTGTGGGTTCATTAAATCTCTTTTTCTTTAGGAATTACTCAGTCTCAGGTGTTTCTTCACAGCAGTGTTAAAATGGACTAATACAAGAGGCTTCAAGGTACTGAAAATTCTGTTTTGTGTTTTGCTGTGAGCCACTGCTTGATTTTGGCATTGTATCAAATTTTCCAGTGAGGTACAATTCAGTTACCCCAAAATAATGCTGAGAAATAGCATCATGAATAGATTGCCGTTTGTGCTATAAATTATTGGCCAATCATCCAGATCTGTCATTCGTGCTTTTTCTTCTTGCTGCATGTACTTGAGGCTGACTTCCTCGGACTACATTAATAAATGTACTCTCTTTCTCTTACCCTTTGGCGTCTGGTTAGGTTCAGCCTATGGGAGTCATTGGGAGGAGAATGGAAGGTGGAAGGAGAGAGAGACTGGGGGATTTACTCCCCTGGATCCCTCTCTGTGGGCTGGGATTAGGGATGACTGCATCTTCTACCTTGTCTTCACCTATAGTCACAGCTCTCAATCTGTCACCTGTAGATTTGGGGGTGGTAACAGCTCTTTTACTCTATCCTGCTGATGGCCCTAGTGTGCACCACCAATCTGTGTAGCTTCTCCTCCATCACATCCCACCCCTTTGTAAATAGATACACCATTCCC
This sequence comes from Cacajao melanocephalus, assembly GCA_963573385.1. Lineage (NCBI taxonomy): Eukaryota > Metazoa > Chordata > Mammalia > Primates > Pitheciidae > Cacajao > Cacajao melanocephalus. The sequence continues at coordinate 21,496 of CAUYLG010065303.1, read as the reverse complement.
TCTTGGTTGGCTAAGGTTAGTCACTGCTCACAGCATTTCCTAGCACATCTTAAGTATATGCTTAATACCAGTACCCGTTCTAGAACAAAGGAAGCATCCCTTAAAAAAAAGAGTCTGGCTTTTTCAAATAATACGGTATAGCACTTTGGAGATTTCATTGGGGCTGTAAAGAAGTGCACTGGCATCTTCAGGAGTTAATCTCTGAAGCTGCTTTCTAATATTTATTTAACTTGTCTGAGGGACATTAAAAGATACAGGGAAAATAAAAGTTTCAGACTCCCTTTTCCCATGCCAGTTGACAATACCCATGACACTCTAATTAGAAGTTACCATCGTGCCTGGTTGAAAACAATGTAAATTGAAGTCTTCTACCTTTAGTGGATAAAATGTCAGAGCCACTGTCAACTCAGTCTACCTGCCACACGCTTCTCCTAGTTTAGCTTTCATGCCCTCATTAGCTATTCCTTGAAAGAGTATTACCCAGTGGAAATGACTGAAGGTATTGTAGCACTGCATTCGTTTGCAGAATCTATTTTCAAGTAGAGCTGAGCTCTTCAGGGGCTTGGTGAAAATGCTGCAAAAGACTTTTTGATCTGCACAGAACACCACTGAGAAAACTACTCACTTAATATTACTGTGTTATCCCCACCTATTTCAGTGGGTGAAAAATGGTTGGCTTTCACCATGAAGAGATGTCATAGGAAACCAAATCAGTATCTTGGCTGCTTAAATAAGGCTAATAAAAGAATATCTCCAAGATAACTTCTAGGCATGTAGTAAGTGTCCAGTACAGTAGTCCCCCTTGTCTGCATGGGATGTGTTTCAAACCCCCTGTGAATGCCTGAAACCACAGACAGTGCAGAACCCTATATATACTATGTTCTTTAAGTCTGATAACTGAGACAGCTTCGAAGTAACTAAGTCAGCAGGCAGGTAGCATAGACAGGGTGTATCTGCTGAACAGAGGGATGATTTACATCCCAGGCTGGATGGAGCAGGATGATGTGAGATTTCATAGGCCACTCAGAGCAGTCCATGATTTTAAACTTATGAATTGTTTATTTCTGGAATGTTCCATTTAATATTTTTTGACTGTGGTTCACCATGGGTAACTGGAACTGAAGAAAACGAAACCATACATAAGGGGAAACTACTGTAAATATTTAATCATTTAATTAATTAACCATAAATTATGGTGTTTGAAAAGCCCTCTTTATATCTTAATTGAGATAAAACTAGTCACAGCATGTGGGTCTTCATCTTCAAAGAGACGTTTCTAGAAAAACGTTTAAAATTTTAATATGACATTTATTATCATTTAGTAGGTTATTTATAATTTGTGGTTCATTTTGAGTATTACTAATAATGATTTAAATAGGCATTATTTATTCTTTTGAACATAACTTGCTGCATTATTTAGTGTGATTTATTGTATGTCTTGGGACAGAAAACGTTTCTGATGGGATTAATTTTCAGTTTCATTATGAAAATAGATGAGCTACAACATGATATATTGGAAAGAGCCAGAATGTGAATCAAAAGACATGAATTTAATTCTTAGCTCATCTACATACAATGCAATATTGAGCAAGCTGTTTATCTTCTCAGAAGTTTTAGTTTTGTCATCCAGAAAAACAGATATGATATCTGAAGCAGAGCGACCTCCCAGGATTTTAGGGTGATATGTAAGTGCGCAGAAAGTATGATGCAATTTAAAACATTTTATTTAACAGGAAGCTTTTGCAGAGACACACCTATCACCAAATTGGCCCACAGCTGTAGCACGCATGTGGTTTTTCCTCCTCAAATGATTTTTGGTTGCAACCATGCTTCCATTTTATAATTGTGATGATCCTATGGCAGTCTTAATTTTCCAAAAAAACTGTTGGTGATTTAACTTTCACTAAAAAAGGGCAAGCACTTAGAAAAAAATTCGCTTTGATATCCCTTATTCTTTTGTCTTCCTCTCTATAATGTCAGAGGATAAAGCTTCATTTCTAGATGGGATGTAAAAATGATATTTGAATACATAATCTCAGGGAGTAAGTAGCCTGAGTACTGTCTTCCAATTGTAAAATGTCCAGAAGTATATCTAATAATAGATGGGTCCGCTATAAGGTATTCACTTGGTTTTACATATCAGTGACCATAAAGTCAAAAGCCATTTTATTCAGCTAACTTACCAGTAAACTTAGATACATTATGATTGGCATCTTTTAATACTAGGTTAAATTGGAACCAGCTGCAATATATGGGGGGATGTTTAAAACAAAATATTTTAGACTATCCACAGTCTACAATGCATATTTTTTCCCAGTTGTCCATGGATGGTAATTTTAATGTTCTATACTAAGCTTAATATACAGGCAAGAATGATTGCAGGAAAATCTCTGCTTTTCAAGTAAGCTAAAGTAAAAGTATAATATATTCAGGAGCATTTGCACACAATTTTGGTGGTAATAAAGTCACCTTTAATTTTGCAAGGTAGCAGTTGCTGTTTGGATGTTATATGATAGTTTTGTATAACCCAGAGCCACTCTGGATCAGTCTTCTTTGATGAGCTAGGTGTGGCAGCAAAGTCTCGCCTGGCCTTTTCAGCAAGCTTCAATGAAGCTCAAACTGTGGGGATAATGAATGGGTGTGAGCCAGGCCAACAGGCTCCTAGCTGGGATGAGAAGTATAGGAGCTATCCTGAGCTCATTGATGTTTTACTATTAGCTTGGGTGGAGGGGGGAAGCAGAGAAACCTGATGTGTCAAATTTGCTAGTTGCTGTGGTGTAAATGCTCCCACTTCAGCTGATTTCAGGCTACTAATGGTTTAATAACTTGTTCACAACATTCCTGGAAACTTAACGGTCAGCTCCCACAAGCTTGTATAAGCGAACTCCAGCATATTAATAAGATAAAGTATGGAGGAAGGGACAAGAGGATCCCCGCACCCACACCACGTCAGCAGAAAGGGCTGAGAAAGATTACCCTCAAGTCCAAGAGTCAGCCAAAAGGAGATAGGGATTTATTGTATTCTTTGTTTTTAATTTGTAGAGGTTAGATCACTACTACCTAGCAATATAATCCCCTTTCCTCATTTCCTGTGTGAACGCATCGGCAAGTTCTACATTGGTCACTACTGAGAGAGCTCAAAAAGGAAGATGTGTACAGTCCATGTATGGGTTACTCACGGAAAAAGGGGGTAGTAGTTTAACAGGACACATACACACACACACATATGCATGCCTTCTTTAATGCTAAGAAACTGGGAAATTAAGAAGGGTGAATTGGATTACTGGACTGAGAAAACTGACCAATGAGCTATTAAGCTCTAATGTGAGAACTCTCAAGCAATACACTGAAGGAAGGCTGGGCTTTAAATGGGAGATGTGTAAATAGGAAAAGTCAGTGGAAGTCAATGCTGAGGAAAGTTTTAAGTGGAAGCCATAATCCAAGCTTGGAGCTTATTCAGAATAGTTTATGACCTCATTGCATGTTGTATTTATATTTAAATATGCATTTCCTAGGTTAACAAAAACAAATCAGCATGTCGTAGGGATTGTGCTGGGCCAGGAATGGTCAGACCTCAAAGTCCTGAGGGGAAGGGAGGGACTGAGAAACCAACATGTAAACTCATAATTAAATTCATTGTGAGAGAGGATATTATAGAAATGTTGGTCAAAGCAGTCTGAGAGCTCATGGAAAGTAGTAACTTATTAGCTATCCAGGAAACTCTTTAAAAAGGCATATCAATTTAAATATACTCTAGGTTCATAATAAATCAAGTTTCAAATTTTAGATGTTTGATCCTTAAAAACGGCTGATATATAGTGCTTATTATCTTAGTTATAGCATCATGGAAAATATAATTTTTAATTTAGTAATAAACATTTAAAAATTTTTTGAGGATAAATAATGTTCAGTGAACTTCAACTTAAGTATATAATTTGTCAAGTGTTGGCATAGGTATACAACATTTCTACAATCATTAGATGATGATGTCATCTCTGAATAAAGACAGTTTTACTATTTCCTTTTTAATCTGGATGACTTTATTTCCTTTTCTTCTTTATTGCATTTGTTGGACCTATAATACAATGTGGAATAGACATGGTGAAAGTGGATTTTTTTTCTTTGTTCCTGATCTTAGGGGGAAAGCATTCATCATTCAGTCTTTTACCATTAAGTGTGATCCTAGCCATAGGTGTTTTTGTAAATGCTCTTTATCAAGTTGTAGAAATTCCCTCTTATACTACATTTTCTGAGATATTTTGTCATTGTTGAATATTGGATCAGGTCAAATCCTTTTGTGTACTGAGATCATTATTTGTGTTTTCTTTTTGAATCTGGTAATATGGTAAGCTGCTTTGATTGATTTTAAAATAAACCAAATTCCTGATATACACCTCAGCTGGTCACAGTGCTTTATCCTTTCTACATGTTGTTGGGTTCAATTTAATAATATTTTGTTGAAGATTTTTTTGCATCTATCTTTATGTGAAACGTTGTTCTGCCTGTTTTTTTTTTAATGTCTTTTCATTATTTTTGTATCCAGGTAACCCTGTTCTCATACAGTGAGTTGGGAGGTGTCTTACCCCCTTCAATTTTCTAGAAGAGTTCGTATAGAGTTGGTATTAATATTCCTTAAATGTTTGATAAAATTCTCCAGTGAAGCCATTTAAGCCTAGTGTGTTTTGTTTTGTTTTTTTGTTTCGTTTTTTTGTAGGAAGAATTTTGATTACAAAATCAATTTTATTGGCTATAGGCTTTTAATGGCTATAGGACTATTTTTGTTATCAATTTCTTCTTGAGTGGGCTTTGGTTCTTTGTGTCTTTCAACACATATATCCATTCCATCTAAGTCACCAAATATTTTGGCATAAAGTTATATTTTAATGCTTTTAAGATTCCTAGCACTCCATCCTCTCTCATTTCTGGTACTGGTCATTTGTATCTTCTCTCACTTTTCCTAATCAGTGTGGCAACAGTTTTATCAATTTTATTGATGTTTTCAATGAACCAGTTTTTTATCTCATTAAATTTTTAAAATTGTATTAATTTCTATTCTCATTTTTTTCATTAATATTCTTTGCTTGGGAATATTATTCCCTTGCTCAGAAATATACTATCAATAAAGCCCTTCTGACTTTGTTTTAATGATTCTTATTTTTTTTACTTTTATTTGCTTATTTATATAAAATATGCCTCATGTAGACAACACGTGGATTGGTTTTTTCTTCTTCCTCCTCCTCTTCTTCTTCGTTTTCATCTTAGCCTTCATCTTCATCTTCTTTTTCATCTTCTTTCGTCTCCCAGTTTGACATTTTTTGCCTTTTAATTGGTATGTCTAGATAATTTATATTTGTTGAGATGAGTCAGACGGTTGGGCCTAAGCTGCCATCTTGCTGTTTATTCTCTATTTACCTGTTCTTTGTTCCCTTCTCTCTTTTTCTGCCTTCCTTTGGATTATTTCTATGATAACATTTTCATAATTTTGTTTGGTTTTGCTGGTTGTTTTAGATGAGAAGAATGCATATTTTTCTTATTGCTGTCTGTTGTCAAATGATTTATACCACTTCTGTTTCTACTTCCTCTCCCCCACCTCTTTCTGGCCTTTGTTCTATAGCTGTCATGCATTTATGTCTACATATATAACCACCCCCTCAAATATTATTATAGTCACTTTAAACAATTATCTTTCAAGAAGACTTAGAAAAATAAGAAAAAGTCTTTCCTATATATTTACATATTTTCCATTCCCAGTAGTCTTCATCATGTTCTGTTAATACAGATATCAGTCTGGTTTCATTTTTCTTCTCCATTATGTCTTCAACGTATGTTCTATCTCATTGTTGTAGAGCCTTTGATCACTAATAGCTGGCAACTAATGAATAAGTTACTAATTGAAATAAAATTTAAGAGTTTTCTCACTCAAAGGGATATTTGCATTTCAAATGAGAACACAAAGACTAAAGGATATTCTGTGCTTTAGGAATGAATACTTAGTGTTGGAATTTCAGATAGGGAGAGATCTATTGAGGACTGAGATCCTGCTCAGTGCTTCTCAGACTGTACCACGGTGCCTATAGATTATTATGTCAGTAAACATCTCTCACAACAGTCCAGTCTGGGTGTTGAATGTAGAGTTAAAAATTAAAACTTAATTATTTGGAAGAAATTTCTGTCTATACGTTCCAAGGTAAGTGTATGAACTTAAGAGTCTGAAAAAATCTATTGACTACATATTTATGGCAAACATCTGTAAATATATATTTATTTGTCAGTTATTTCAAGGCAAGGTGAAATGCCCACAGGATATATATGTGAGTTGGCGTGCCGTCATGGTTTTTAATACTATACTTCGCTTATGATATGTGCAAACTACAGATCCCTAAACCAACATAATAATCATTTACAAATTGTATTTTCTTGGTGTTTTGAAATCAGTATGATTTCAATTATTCCTGCCTCACCTTATATCCAAAAATATTTATAAACTAAAATAAGTAGATTATAAAAGTATCTTCTAGAAGATTTACATATGAAATCATTATTTTCTAATTATATTGACATTTAATTTTTAGGTATTCAGAGAACGACTACCTTCAGATTATCACAGATATACAGAGTTGTCCATGGAAAAGGCAAGCAGAAGAATATGCAAATTTCAGGTAAATTTTTTTTTCATTAAGAATATGAGATTTTTAAACTGTCTTGTTCATTTGCTTTGTAGAAAAATAAGCAATATGTTGAGAGAAGTAAAACCAACCCCAGCTGGCAATGATGCCTGTGGAATCCTAAGACCCTCTCATGAGGCACGGGGCGTTCCATCCCCATATCTTGTATAGAAATTTGCATTATGTTACTGTTTTCATTACAAGAAAATCCCAAATTCAAAAAAAAGATTGTATTATGTTTTTAAGTTATATTTTAGAAGATGTTGTGTTTTTTGGTACCATTTACATTTGTTATTTATTTATTAAGTAAATAAAATGTGATAGTATTAAAGAATGTTTGGAAAACATAATCCATAATCCCATCACTTTAGAACAACTTTTGTTTTCTGCATACACTCTTCCAGTTTTCCCTCCTTCACTTTTTAACACAAGTGACATTCAGGGACGTGAGTTGATCTAAGTAATAACTCGGGGAGGAGGTGTCAACTGGCAAAACCAGGTTATCACTTGACCATTGTAGGGCTGTGGTTGGAAAACTTGTAGCGCATCCAGATAAAAATAAGCTTTGTTAAAGCAATATGCAGTGAGGGAGCATCAATACTTATCTGGCAATTCTTGTCCCCCATACCTCCACATGTCATAGATCAAGGTCAGTTGTCTCTGTGCTTGCTTTGTCTAGATTGCTCTGGTTTTGGTTGGTGAGGGGGGCTTCTTTTCTTTTTCCTCCTCCTTCCTCTTTATCTTCTTTTTCTTCTTCTTTCTTCTTTCTCTCCTTTCCTTCTCCTCCTCCACTTCCTCCTCCTCCTCCTCTTCTCCTTCTCCTCCTTCTCCTCTTATCCTTATCTTCTCCCTCTCCCTCCTCCTCTCCCTCCTCCTCTTTCTCCTCCTCTCCCTCCTCCTCTCCCTCCTCTTCTTCCTCTTCCTTCTCCTCCTCCTCCTTCCTCCTCCTCCTCTTCTTTGTCTGTCTTCTTTCTTCTATCTCCTTCATTCTCCTTTTCCTTCTTCTCTTTCTTCTTCTTCCTCCCCTCCTCCACCTCCTTCTTTTCCACATTCTGATTCTTTCCTGTACATTCCATTCCAATTTCATCCTGTGCCACGTTATTTTATTCTATTACTATCCAGAGGCATGTCTTTATCTTTACTCCTTATTTTCAAAGTTTACTTGAAGCATTAAACTTATAAAAATATTACTAAAGAGACTTTGCTTTCCCCTAAAATACTCTAAGAAATATCTGCATTATGGTTCTCTTGTGGAAAGGCAACTCTTCTTGTTTGCCTTGTGCAGTGGCTCTGCTGTTCCTTCTTTAGTCAGAATATGCTGGTATAATTGGACCAACCGTCTTTGATTCTGCAGCCAACATGAGGGGGTTCTGCTCCACCCCTACTGAATGAAAGAGTACCTTCCTGGTTGTGTTAAAGCCAAAAGTGGGTATCTTCCCTCCATTGGGTAGACACATGGATGCCATGACTTCCTGCACAATACCATTTAGCATCTTTCCTACCTGATATTTTAGGAAGAGAAGCTAGAAAGGGGATTCCTGTTTAACTATTTTATTTCCAAGATGTTTTATGCTATACAATTCTATTTAAGACTGGATTTGAGAGGTCCTGGTGGCGGGAAGATGAGATTGAAAATTGCATGATCATAACCTAAATGATCACAGGGTCAACAAGTGATAACAGAGTCCTTTCTGCATATGAAAAATAGACCAAAAAAAAAAAAAAAAAAAAAGGAGAAGGAGAGATTCAGGTAGTGAGCTAGTGAGGATCAATCTAAGATCATTAGCTGAAAGATAGATTAGTAATGACTCGAATGATCAGAGGATCAATCTGAGATAATTAGCTGGAAAGATAGGTTAGTAATGACTACAATGATAAAAGTAGGGAGTATAGGAGCTTTTACTTCTGGCTGTTGAGTTCAGACAGAGCCTCTTGATAGTAATGCAAATAAGACAAAGTGTACCAAACACCTGTGTGAGGGCACTGGCGTGCCACCAAGTCAGGGTGAATTTAAAGGACTAAAGCCCGGAAGTTGAGGGGAGCCCAATGATAGGAGCTATTTTTCTCACAAGAAACTTGCCAAATAAAAAAGCAAAATTTGGCTGAGAGGCAGAGAGGCTGAGCAGAGCTTCCAGCAATCCCTGGAAAAACCAGTTTTCAAAAATACTGAAGGCCAGTTTTGAATCATTTCCATCCTGAGTTGGATTTATATCTTCCCTTAGCTTAGATGCCTGATAGGAGCAAAAGGAAATTCCCTTTGGAGGAAGGTAACCTTATTCAGAGACTTAACTCATCTCTATACATATTCACTCACAATGTCTGACTCAATTTCAAAATGATATTATCTGTAAATCTTTTTTCTTTCTTTCCTTTCTTTCTTTTTTTGGACAAAAATCAGTCTCTTCAAATCTAGAGCTGTCTGAGAGTCACTGCTGCAGATTATGATGTATGGAATCTGCATAGATGGCTGCTCCAAGGAGGGGACAGCCATTCTTACCTTAGTACCATTTTGATGTTAAAAAAAAATTCATCAGTAACCATGACGATTATTCCCAATGGCCTCTCCATCCCTTCAGGGCCAAATTAGGTAAACATCTTAGGCCAGGCGCAGTGGCTCACACCTGTAATCCCAGCACTTGAGAAGGCTGAGGCCGGTGGATCACTTGAGGTCAAGAGTTTGAGACCAGCCTGGCAAAAATGGTGAAACCCCATCTCTACTAAAAATACAAAAATTAGCTGGGCGTGGTGGTGCATGCCTGTAATCCCAGCTGCTTGGAAGGATGAGATGGGAGAATCACTTGAATCTGGGAGGCAGTGGTTGCCGTGAGCTAGATTGCACCACTGTACTGCAGCCTGGGTGACAGAATGACTGTCTCAAAAAAAAAAAAAAGAGTAAACATCTGGGGCTATAATACACTTTTTTTATTGTCATAGAAGAGAACAGGCACAGAGACATTTATTTATCTACTTGAATATTTATTATATTGTAATGTTCTTTTTATGGGCATATTTCTGAACTAAATTATAGAAACCCTCAACAGAAGTTTATGCAATTAAATCATAATAAACCACCTAGTTTCCTAAATTTTTACTGATATACCTGGCCAAATCTGGGGAGTCTCTGGCTTGTTGAAAAAGCTGATATTATGGATATGTCCCCTGTAATTATAAATGTAAGGTAGCTGAATCAGTTTTAATTTTATTTGTATTTACTTAGAGAATTTTATACCAAATTGAAGAAAAGTAGAATGCAAGTTTTAATGTAATTTTTAAGCAGCAGTTACAAAAGTTACATTAAATTTGGAATAATACAAACAAGTGAATATATTTTAAACCCATTTGTAACCTGATTGTTGGAACTTCCAACAGTTGATACCTAGGGATTATTTGAAAGTTATAGGACTCCTGTGGTCAAATGATCTAACAATAAGAGAGCTTACAAGTTATTTTTCTTGAATAAATATGTCACTTGGTATCAAAAAAGGTAAAGTTTATTTAGCCACAAATATTTAGGATTTACTAACTCAGAGCACTATAGCGTTTTTTCATGCCTGGTAGAGTGCTGGGCACAAAATAGGACCTTAATAAAAATATTAAATAAATGGATGTATGAAAGTAAATGAAAAAGTATAATGTTTTCTTACTGAACTCAAAGGATTTATAGTCACTTTAGAAAGACAAGAAATATAAATATGAATATTTATGATTGAATATCAGAATAAGTGATTTAGAAATACTGTGCTATGTTCATGCAATATCACTGTGGGATATAGTTTTTTGAAATTTTGTGAGAAGAGGCAGAACTTGAGCTGTAGCGCTAAAGATGGCTGGAAAGGGAGGGTGAGACCAGTTTGGCAGTGATGAGGCTAGGAATAAAGGCCAGTAAGTTTCAAGGCCAGCTGGGCTGGAGCAATGAACTTGTACTATTAGGTATGCAGGATAAAGGGGATCATTTCAGGTAGACAAGGAACGATCTAATGCACAGAGATCTGGTTATCAGAGTGAAGTCCACAGACATTCTGTAGATACCAGGAGCCCAAGAGTGTTATATGTAAATTTTCAGTGCCACAAAAGAAGTAGTACTCAAATATAAATTTCCTCAGCAAGGCAATTTACTTCTATAGAAGGGTGCATCTCACAGATGGAGCAATGGCGAGTGCACACCTGGACAAGGGAGGGGAAAGGGTTCTTATTCCTGATGCAGGTAGCCCCTACTGCTGTGTTGTTCCCCTATTGGCTATGGTTAGACTGCACAGTCTAAGCTAATTCCAAATGGCTATTTTAAAGCAGGGGTATGAGCCGGAGTGGCAGGGTGGGTAGTTTGGCAGGAAGGATGGTTACGGGACAGGTCAGAGCAGATGACCAGGGGTGACTCAGGTCAAAGCAAGTGACCAGGGCAGGTGACCAGAGCAGGTGACTGAGATGAGTCAGGATGGAGCAGGGGACTGGGAGAATAGATGTGAAGTACTGATTAGAACTGGTGGAAAAGGTTGTTTACTGAAACCACAAGAAAGTTAAACTTTAAAATGGAGAATTAGAGAATAAGAGAGCTGAACATACTGACACTGATTCTTTGAAGACAAACTTGGAGTTCACTATATCTAACAAGAGAAATATTGCTAGCAAAGGAATTACAAAATGAATTCATTGTTTTAGGGAAAGTATTCAGACAGCAAATGAATGAAAGCAAGTTGGAGTATTAGGAGGGAGGGAGTAGCATAGAAAATCAGAGCAGGTATGGGCTGGTTGTAGACAAGTGACTACAGAATGGTGACCACCTACAACATCAATGATAGCTATGAAAATATCAAGAGAGAGAGATGCTTGACTATGAGCCCTTTGGGACAAGGTATTATCTCTGTATCTCCAGTGCCTATCACATAGATGGTACCTAATAAATTGCTCCATAACGGAAGACTTGGTAGGACTTGCTTTCTTGTTGACTTCCAGTTCTCTCATTGAAGGAGAAGAAAAATAAAGTCAAATGAGAAATCTTGCATCTGCAATACTCATGCTGCTACTAACTGTAGGGAGCCAGCCCTACATCACCCATGGGTACCCCGAGTTTGGTGGTGACAAAGGAATGAGAAAAAGACAGATTAAGAGAGTCAGTGGGACCAGGGGGCTATTACTTTATTACTCTGGAGGAAACAGTGAAGGACCCGAGCTCTGATCATCTCCTCTATTTATTGGTTACAATCACTTTGATCTACAGGGTAGGGGTGGAGTAATGGTGGGGAGAGGGTGATGGTGGAGTGAATCAGTGAGCCGAAACTGAATCAGTGAGCCAGAACTGATGTGTCATTCTAAGGATTGATAACAGTGGCAGTTTGGGAGTTTCACAAAACAAGAACATGCGATTATCTTTAGCTTATTATGTATGTATTGCTGGTGGAACACTGGCCTTACAAGGAGCCTACAAGTCTGGCTACGACATAGTGCTACGAAGGGGTTTTATGTCTTTGAGCACAATGTTTATGGTAACAGAGCCAAGGTCACCCTGCACCGGAACACAAGGCTTGAAGAGGCCTTCCACAGTTTGTTGTTCCTTGTTTATGTCTTACTCATAACCAGTTTATGTAGGCACTCTGTAAATCCTTTCTCCTTTGCTGCTTTTCCCGACACTGACAGATACAAAGATTTCAAAGAGAAATTGGATTGAAAAGATAAAACCATCGTGGACAGGATATGTTTCAGCTGTCTTGGGGACAACTGGATACAGAAGACCTTTTCCTTGGTCTGGGAAAAACATAAATGCTAAGAGAAAATGAATTCTCTCAAAAATGAAAAGCAACTATGGTTTAAATCTGGCTTTTGTAAGAAATAGAGCTTCTCTAGGTCTATCTTCTCAGCAATTTTATTTTAACTTTCTTTTTGTGCTATGAGGGGGTTTGTCCTCTTTTTTTTTTTTTTTTTTTTTTTAATAGATTCCTAAGCTTTTACTCATTCAGCACTTAACTGTGGGTCTGAGAACTTGGTAGCTGGAGCTGGAGCCTCAGATTTCCTTCAGCTTTTACCTGGAAACATAAGAGGCTTAACTAGGAAGATTCTTAATCTGAAGTCCATAAAAGTGGTTTCCTAAAACTCTTGAAATTGTTTGTGAGATTTTACACGTTTCTGGGAAAAGAATCTGTGATTTTCATCAGATTCTCAAGGAGTCTAGGACCTTCCACATGGAGTAATGTATTTCTAAGGATCTTTCTGGCCCTGAGACTCTGTTTGGGATTCAGTTGCCTCTTTCACCGTCCATGATGTGTGGTTATCCCAGGCGTAGGTGTGATTCTAGCTCAGATTTACCTCTACCTCTACTCCCCAGATTGTAAGTTTCTGCTATGAATTCGCGTTTCGTGAGATACTAGTTGAACTCAGTTAAAGAGAGATTTAAGTCAGAGTTGAAGATACCCTGCCTTGAATCTTTGAAGAATCTTGGATCTTTGAAGAAAAACGTTCTTTCTTGCTATCTAATTTATTTTACGTGTAGCTGTACAAAGTCAACAATGTTGAGGTGTCTGCCATTTTTGCTTTTAAAAGGTTGATTGATTCTCCTATAAGAGGTCCCCACCTCCTTCCCTCTAAGAACAAGCTAATGCACAGAATAATTTGTGAAATATCTACCTGGATTTCAGTCTAAGAAATTACTACTCTTCACAGTCTCTCCCTCTGATTTTTGGAAACTGATGGATAATCATTTGCTTGAGCGTGACACTCAGCTATTTGAGAGTAACATTGAGATGCTTAAATTTAAATTAAACATGATATGAGATGCCCTCTACTCCTCCTTCCCTGCTTCTACTTCACCCTTGAGGGCTCCTTTGTGAAACTCTGGAAACTTCTGGTAAGCAGGTTTTATCCCAGCAGAAGATCTTTGAGCTTCAGTAATTAGTCTTAGATTCCCTAGGTAACTTGCATGGTAATTACTGCATTAGCTTTCTTGAATCGTTTTCTAACTTAAAAGAACCGTATTCATTTGTATAACCAATTACGGAAAACTAATAGGTACACAGTAACAGTGCTTAATTTTTATTTTACTTTCACTTCCCCCCACCCCCCCAGAAATACATACACTATGATTTTGTTTTTTAGTTTCTTTTGGAGCCACTAATACCGTTTGATTTTTTTGGATATCCTCATATTTCAGAGAGATGAGTTGGAATCCAAGATGACTGAATATTATCAATCACATATTTACTGAACACATAGTGGTAGCACACAGTGGTATTATGTAAACCCACACATTTATGACTCATGGAAATGAGATAATTTTCAAATGACTTGTAAAACAGGTATTTTGTGCCTTATTGCTTTGTTACAGATAACTATTACGTGGTGGCAATTTTATTAAATCTTGAATTATCCCCTCAGGTTTGGTTAAATTAAAATTTATTGAAAGTTATTCTTTTGTCTTTCTTGTGTTAGGTATGTGAGAAAAGGTTCCAGTGCTGTATTTCTAGATTCACTGATACTTAAAAAATAACAGTCACTATGTTACTTTTATTTTTATTTGCACTCTTTGAAGAAATAGTGTTAAACAAAATAAACTTGCATATCTACCACATATGTTAATTTTTTAACTATATGACATTTACATGATTCGAACCATGCCATTTAATGATTTAACTTTGTGAAAGAATATAAATTATGAAAATAAAGAGATGGGATAAGTTAATCAATATTTTGCAATAAATTTTAGAACTCGAAAACCACACTTGGTTTTACCGCAAAGTTTTCAGTTATTTTCTGAACTATTTCTCCAAAAGCTATTGTATTGTTTGATTTTGGTTAGCATTTTGTGAGCTTGTACTTTTTCATTCAGTCAACATTTATTGAACCTTATTATGTTCCAGGCATTTTTTTCTGTAGGACAAATTTCTTGGAGAAAATCAAAAATCATCTCTGCTAGGGGCTTCTTTTGATAATACAAGACCAAGTTCATTTTTCTGAGCCACCATTCTCCTCCTGTAAATGTTTGCTATTTACAATTCATATGGGTTGACTATATTGACAGCTGAAAGCAACACATATTTTATTTTATTTTTAATTTAAGAAGATGTGTGTACTTTATGATAGGTGTTTTGGGTCAGTTGTCAGATTGAAAAAGCTTTTTTCTTTGTTTCCTCTGCATTGAGACCATTTTTCATCATTAATATACTGTCATATCATCTTCTATTTGTCATGCTATACAGCATGCCTGTGCATTTAGAAAAAGCAACAAAAACCACACCATGTCATTACTTCTGCCATATTTAATAAAAGAAGCTAGCTCTTGTACATTTAGGGACTAGCTCCTCTCCTTGGTCTTCAGAATATGAACTCTGCCATCAAAGTATGTGGCACTCACACAGGCTTCACTGGTCTTCTAAATTCTATTTCAAAATTTATCTCCCAAGTTGTACTCAATATTTCATGTTCACAGGTCAGATAAGCTCCATTTAGGCTGCCTTGTGTTTCAAATTCTCTTTTCCTTATAGCATTGCTTGTGATGCCTTCATTGGTACGTTACATTGTTTACACTGGCACGAGATCCTAGTAGACAGATCTTTCTCCAGTGTTTCAGCATGGACCCTTCACTTATAAGTTTATATTTCAGTTGACTTCCTATCCTTTGCTTTAATAATCATATTCTTTTATATTTCGTTTTACCTTGCGTTAGTTCGGACATTCTACTCAAAGACGTGAGCTGATCTTTTATAAACTTAGTATCAGTGTACATATTAGCGGTTAAGGGAAAAACTAGACATCTGAGTTGCTCATTGAATTTGGTCTTTTTGAAGAGTTTTACCTATTATTTGTTTAAATTTAAATGCTTATTTTTCATTGGCAAATATTGTATATATTTATGAAATAAAACATGGTGTCTAGATATATGCATACATTGTGGAATAATTAGATCAAGCTAATTAACATATCAGCTCATATGCTTAGCATTTGTTTTTTGTAGTGAGAACACTTAAAATCTACTCTTTTAGCAATGTTGAAATATGCAATACCTTATTAGGAACTATGGTCACCATGCTGTGCAATAGGTCTTGAAAAATGTATTATTTCTGCCCAACTGGAACTTTGTACCCTTTGACCACCGTCTCCCCATTTCCACCACCTCCCAGCCCCTTGTAACCACCATTCTACTCTGTACTTCTCTAAGTTCAACTTTCTTAGATTCCACATATAAGTGAGATCATGCAGTATTTGTCTTTCTGCATGGACAGTTTAGTTCACTTAGCAAAGCTTAGTCCACTTAGCATAATGTCCTTCAGGTTTTTTCTTGTTGTCTACAAGTAACAGAATTTCCTCATTTTTTAAGGCTGTGTACTATTCCATTGTGTATATATACCACATTTTCTTTATGCATTCAACCATCGATGGACACAGGCTGATTCTACATCTTGGCTATTATGAATGAAGCTGCAATAAATATAGGAGTGTAGATATCCGCTTGACATATTGAGTTCATTTCCCTTGGGTATTTATTCATTTTCTTTCCTTAGCTGTCATGTTATGTGGGGCCCTAGGAGTTTGGATTTCATCTAATATGTGATGGTGGAATAATTTAAACTAATATGAAGCTTAAATATAAATGTTCTGGTTACTGTACTAAAATTTTTTTTTTTACTTTTATCTTGGAGGAAATTTAACTTTTTTTTTTTTACCCAAATGTAAGAAATAAAGAGGTAAAGTTTCAGAGAGTTTAGGTGAATTTTCCAAGGTGTCATCACCAGTAAATGAAGGAACTAGATATCTGACCTTGGAATTTTTGATATCCATTGCCCACTCTGCCATTACATGTCAAAATGATGAGTGCAGTGGACTTGTGCAGGATAGATAGGACAGGTGGCCGCTCCTGCACTGGGCCAGGTGTGAAGTGATGGAGATTTGGACTGAAAAGCCCAGCAGAGCAATTAGAAAAGAGATACTGGGGTAGGGGCAGGGAACACTCAGCAGTTCCAGGGAAAGGCAAAAGTGGCACGATGATGACATGAGGTTTCTCCAGTTGTTCAGGTCTCATAATATTTTTGGCTTTTCTGAACACCATGTCTTCCATTTTGTATCACACTAGATTCGTTAAGGGGCAATCACTGATGTCTGACTTTTCTATTTTAAATGTATAGGTCATGCCACCTTCCCAGTTTTTTGAGGGAGCCAGGAGTTTGAAGATCAAACTCCACTCTGAGATTAGCATCATGAATTAATCCGAAGCAGGGATAACTGTCAATCCCCGTATCTTACCTGTCAGTGTGATGTCAGCCTGATGATCACACAGACTATAGACAGCTCCTCTCTAGGTTGCTGGATTTTTCCCAGTGTACCAGGTGGCTAGTTCAGTAGATAACTCTATTTTAACTGAGGTATACATGTGTTGCTTAAAAAAAAAACAAAAAAAAAAAACAAAAGGGTAGTGTCTATTTGAAGCTCTTAATTATCCTCCAGTCTATTGGGGCTGAAATGGAACATTTTCCTGCCTTTGGAATCCTTAAATTACTGGATTTCTAAGATCATTTTTTGTTTTGTTTTGTTAAGATGGGTCTCACTGTGTGGCCCAGGCTGGTCTTGAACTCTCGGGCTCAAACAATCCTCCCGCCTCAGCCTTCTCAGCCCTGAGTAGCTGGGGCTAGATCGCTGCTTTCTTGATAGCATAAATCACTCCTTCAGTTTGAAGCAAGCATTCATTGTGAACCAGTGGATTCTGAAATCACAGTATGTCAGCATGCCATTTCGATTTTATTTTTTGTTTCACTTCTTAAATACTGAAAGATGCCGTGTCTTCCACTACACGGTCAAATTCTGGAAGGAGTTGTTTTTACTCACTCTCTCATAGTACCTTCTCCTTATTCCATGACCTTTGAACTGGTCACCATGAACCATGGTGAATCCTTCTCATCTACTTCTTGCCCAGTAACTGGAGGGACTATGGACTTTGGCCACGTCGCTCCAACCACTTTCACCGCTGCTGCAACCAGTTTAAAACCAGTTATCCCTTCCTCAGGGCAGCCTTCCCTGGACAACCTGATTAAGTCATGGCTGCTGTACTATCCTGAAATTCGCCTTCATTACACTAACCACGGGTATAAATTTTCGTGTGTGTGTGTGTGTGTGTGTGTGTGTGTGTGTGTGTGTTTATTTAAATAATTTACAGACCTGGTTAATCTGAGCCATGTGTTTTATGGAGTGCATCAGGAGGAACAAAGAATCTTTCTAGTTGGTTCAGAAAATAGGTCAAGGCTTACCATAGGAACTAGGAGTTGGGGAGGGTTGGACAGTTCAGTCTGATTTCTAGGTTCAGCTTTAAGTTGACTCCGTGTGTCTTGTTTGTTTCACGTATTTTATTATTGATGTTTCTTGTTTATTATCCCTAATCTTTCATTTTCTTTTAAATTTGGTCTTTCCTGTAAGTGAATGAGTTCCTACTAGAACATCTGAAAGGCACCATTTTACCTTTGCCACTGATTATTGATGACAACATTTTATTCTTATTAGGCTAAGCCACTTTTCCCAGCCAGTGTCTTCATAGTAAAATGGAGACAGTACTTACCTCTGTGAGTTTTTATGAATATTCAATATGTAAAATGCTCAGTACAGAGTCTGTTATATGTTAGAATCTCAGCATGTCTTAGCTATTATGATTATTTCCAGTTTAATATCATTTTTCTGGCTTACAATTAATATTTTACTAATTAGTTAAACTCTTTGTATCTGCAGTAAGTACAGCAAGTCTATAATGTAGCAATAATGCTATAATAGTTTCAGTTCCAGTCCTCTGCCTAGGGGGATGTGTAAACATTTATGAACCCCGGTTTTGCTTTTGTGATCATTTCATATGGATTGTATCACGCACTTGGTAAGGACCAACCCTTCCTGTTCAGTTCGTTCTGTTTGAACTTTCTTTGGTCTTTTCATGATAGAAAGTAGGTCACACAGAGCAGAAAGTATTAAACTTCAGCTTTCTAAATTATCATCTTTTTGTGCATTATTTTCCGTGGAAAAGGATTTACCTTTATATAAACCGTCTGCTGCTTGTCCCTCTCTTTCAAGATGGCCAGTTAAACCACGTACTTTCAGGTCTAATCAGGAATCGCTCTGAATTCCCTGAAAATTAATCAGCTCGAATATGGGCAGAGCCAAGATTTACGCTTCCCGCTCCATCCCCAGTCCCCAGATTACTTAGCCCTTGACTAGGGCTAAATAAGGGCTGAGGAACCCAGGATAGGAACTGATCATTCGTATTTGAGATTCTGCTGGGCGAAGCCTAAGGGCACAGATGAAAAGTTAGGATTTGGAAGGGAGCCAGAAGCCAAAAGCACTTCCCAGAGGCCAAGCAAAAACAGAAGCTGAGTGTAGGACTGAAGCCAAAAAGCAGAAAATGATGAATTCCACAGTGGGAGCTGTGTTGGAAGAATGCCTGAGATGTGTGCTCGCTTTCTGGGGGCACCTAGGGCCTCTTTGGGTATGTGAACCTGGCTCATTAAATGGCCATGAGCAAAACTGACCTGCCTACCTGTTTCTCCACTTGTGCAAGACACAGTTTCCCAGTCAGGGTACACACGAAGCTCCTTGAAATACACTTGCATTGCTGGCCCTCACCGAAGCCTACCATTATGACTTGGTCTGGTAAATTGAAGTTCATGAAATAATGAGACCTTTAATAAAAGAAAGTGGCATAAATACAAAATATACTGGGAACATTTCCCTTAAGAAATGTTTCACAGAGTAGCATGTTGGTATAATTATACATAAGACTGATTCAGCATTATCATACAAAACTCTGGTTTCATAGGATTCAGGCTCTCAATGTCTTGCCAGACAATGACTGCAAAAAAAAAAAAAAAAGAAAAGTTTCCTACTCTTCCTTTTTCCTCCCCTAAATATATCTAACTAAATAAAAGTTTATAAGCCGTCAACAGAAGTTTGGTTTCTTTACATGCTCTTCTTCACACATTGAACAATAAATAATGGCAGTGACCTAGATTTTTTTTGTCTGCAAACTAAAATATATTCCGAAATTGTGTTGACTTTGTATTTTTAGAACTTGTGTTTCCACACTTAGGCAATTCACAATTGGCTTTAAATTAATTGTTAAAAGGCAGGGGACACTTATGCAGTTAGAGCAGTGGGGGGAACCTTGCAGGTCACTTCAGTCATAGGTTTATACTCATTGCAAATGGCACCTGAAGCAAGCCAGATGGGCGCACCCCTCACTTTTCCAAAGCCTTCAGTCCTCCTTTTTCACAATCTCACTTCCAGTTCTGCAACGTGATCCCATTTTTATTTCTTTACAAGTCTTAGCATGAATTAAAACCACAGCAGGGGCCAGGCGCAGTGGCTGATGTGTGTAATCCCAGCACTTTGGGAGTCCGAGGTGGGTAGATCACAAGGTCAACAGATCGAGACGAGCCTGGCCAACATGGTGAGACCCCATCTCTACTAAAAATACAAAAATTAGCTGGATGTGGTGGCACACATCTATAGTCCCAGCTACTCGGGAGGCTGAGGCAGGAGAATCACTTGAACCTGAGAGGTGGAGGTTGCAGTGAGCTGAGGTTGCGCCTCTGCACTCTAGCCTGGGTGACAGAGCAAGACTTCACCTAAACACACACACACACACACACACACACACACACACACAACTGGTCACCACCTTCATTATGAACATATCATAGCCCTCTCCCCTCTTGTTTAGGCTACTCTGTATGTCAGAGAAGGCACCGTCTTCCCAGTGGCCTGAATCAGAAACCCCTGCATGATCCTCACCAACCTTTTCTCTTTCATTGCCCGTTTCTAGTCCATTGCCAAACTTTTGCTAAAATCTCACACCCTAAGTATGTGTTAAATCTATCTTCTTTTTGCAATCTCATCACCCATCTCTGGTCTGGGTTACTGGAATTAATTGTATGTGTCTACTTGGCTAGGCTATAGTACCCAGTTATTTAATCAAATGTGAATCTAAGTGTTGCTGTGAAGTGTTTTGTAGATGTAGTTAACATCTACAATTGATTGACATTAAGTAAAGGCGCTGGCCATTGATAATGTGGGTGCGTCTCATCCCAATCAGTTAAAGGCCTTAAGAGCAAAAACTGAGGTGTCCCAGAGAAGAAGTAGTTCTGTTTCAAGATAGGAGAATCAACTCCTGCCTGGATGTGCAACCTGCAAGCTTACCCTACAGATTTTAGATATGCTGTCCCTGTAATTGTGTGGACCAATTCTTGAAAATAAGACTCTTTAGATAGATAGATAGATAGATACATACATACATACATACATACATAGAAGATAGACAAAAGATATATAGATAGCTAGATACATAGATACACAGATACATAGGTAGAAACATAGAAGATGATAGATAGATAGACGATCATAGATACATAGATAGAAGATAGATACATAGATAAATACATAGAAGATAGATGCATAGATAGATACATAGATAAATTACATAGAAGATAGATACATAGATACATAGAAGATAGTTACATAGATAAATACATAGCTACACAGATACATAGATAAATATATAGATACATAGATAGATGCACAGATAAATACATAGATACATAGATAAAAGATATATAGATAGCTGGATACATAGATACCTAGGTAGATATATAAAAGATAGATAGAGGAGAGAGATCCAAGATGGCCGATTAACAACAGCTCAGGATTGTAGCTCCCAGTGAAAGCGCAGAGAGCGAGTGGATGCCGCACTTTCAGACGAATTTTTGTTGCCCATAGACTGGGAGATTCCCAGCGGAGGAGCCACAGGGGTCGCCAGCGCGACTTTTCTGGCCGGCGCGGCTGTTTTGCCGGCGCCCCGGCACGGCGCTTCTCAGCGCGGAGTA